>JAPMOR010034496.1:0-15099 GCA_026543865.1 Argiope aurantia | reverse complement strand
TACGGTTTCTCCCCCGTATGCAGACGTAAATGTTCTTTTAAAGTACTTCTCTGGGTAAAGGCTTTTTTGCAAATCTCGCATTTAAACGGTTTCTCCTGTGTATGCGTCCGTAAATGGCTTTTGCAATTCCACTTATCCGAAAAGGGTTTGTTACAAAATTCACATGTGTACGGTTTCTCTCCCGTATGCAGACGCAAATGTACTTTTAAATCATGACTCTTGGAAAAGGCTTTCTCGCAAAGCTCGCATATATACGGTTTCTCTCCAGTATGCAAACGCATATGTAATTTTAAATTATAATTCCGGGAAAAGGCTTTCTCGCAAATTTCGCATTTAAACCTTTTCTCTTGTGTATGCGTCCGTAAATGTCTTTTCAAATTGAAAATCATAGAAAAGACTTTGTTGCAAAAGTTGCAAGCATAGGTTTCCTCATTCATAAGCGACATTAAATGAATTTTTAAATGTGACAGCTGAAAAACTGCTTTATTACAAATGTCACATGTATGTGGTTTCTCTTTAGCATGAATCAGCAAACGTTTCTTTCATTTCCGAAGCTGAGAAATGATCACAAAATTTGCAAGCAAATAATTTCTCGATTAAATGGTCAATGAGAAAATTGCGTTTTTAAAACACTTCCTTCTGCATATTAGTAGCACAGGACATCTCTTCAATTCCAGTTTCCAAGTAAAATTTTTAGGATGAATAGAATTTAAATGTCTTTGACCATATTTGGCAAAAATGAAGTTTCTTCATTAAATGAATCAAAAATGACAACTTTGAATGTCATTTTTGGAAGAATGTTTTATAAAAGGGGTCATAAGAACAAAATTCCTCTTTTTTGTATGTAACAATAGTCGCACATATGCACTAGTAAGTAATAAAAATTACAGCGTGATGAAAAATTTCTTAACAGATGTATTATAGAATTATTATTTCGTGGTTCCCGATTCCATTGAGATATATTGTAATTTGAACTTGGAACTGCGGGTCTTTGAAAAGTCAAGCCATTCTTATCGTTGCCACTTTTATTAAGAAACATGTGATGATTTATCAGCTTTTCTCATTAGTATGTCATTAGGTTCGTGACAACACAATCTTGGAATCTAAAAGGAAAAAAAAAATAATGTAGTGTTACAATCATAGCTACTGAAAACGGCAAAAATAATCAAATGTTTGGTATTTATTTATTTTATTAATTAACTAAATATTTGCTTAATTATAAAAAAGTATGTAGAAGTCCATGGTTACTCGCTTTGATTCAGAAATATTAACAGGAATTTTGAAAAACTAAAACTAAAAACGTATTAAGGTAATTTATTATTTATAATACATGTTTTTTATTACAAAAAAAAACTGGCTAAACACATTTTTCTTTAATTACGCTTCAAAATTGGATAAAAATAATATATAGCATTACTATAAATGAGTTTGTAGCGCACCCAGCTAAGCCGTATTAGGATGATCTTCTAGTATGAGGCTATACATTTCTCATGCTTTCAACATTTCCCTAATTTCATTGGAAGATTGTTGCTCTGTTAAATCTAAATCATTTCCTCCTCTCCAAACCAAATATCCACTGGCTTTTTGCTGCGACACAGAATACATCTCCATAAGATCTTCGATAATTTTAGATATGTTCTTTCACCATCACATAGATGCCATTGCTATTCGCCTCTAACCCCATAATTTTACCAGATACAAAAATTTCGTCGATTAATGCTTCCCAGGCACGTGCTCTAACCTCTTTGGAGACGCATTTGACAACACTAGCTGTCCAAAACCTCCTCCGAGTAGACATAAATATTTCCTTCAAACAAGCAATCTATAGAAACTGATACAGGCCAATTTAGCATAAGATGTCATAGTGTCTCCTCGCCACTCAGTTTTGCGAAACATCGCTCGTTAAGCCAGCTACTCGTCCAGAAACGTCAACTTATTTTTTAAAAAATTTTACAATGAGATACAATGATAACACTTATTTCAAAAGTTATGACAATATAGTTCGAATACAGGAGGGAGCCCAGATGATTGAAAATACTTTACAAATCAATAATGTGCCAACGAATTAAAAATATTTGCTATTAAATTGTAAGTATTAGAATAAAGAAAGTAAATACATCCATAAAAACAAATTGCAAGGCAGATATTGAAAAAAGAAGTAATATATAAGCTATAAAACATGCGGCTTTTAATAGCTTGTAAATGTTCAATATACTTTCGAGAAATCTAATTGTGAAGATGATTGAAACATGGCTATGAAATCGTACCCTTCGGACAAGTAAGCAGGAAGTACAATAGAAACAATATTATTTTTTTATAATGACGGAGATATTTATGGATGGTAACCTTAAATGTTTTAAATATCACGAGTTGGCGTTATTTAAAACTTTGACCCTTTATTCAGAAATCTAAAGTTGCCATGCCAGGAAATGTGTGTTGCCAGAAACGCAGCAAGTATGAGCTAAAAGCAAAGTTCTATCCAAATGTCCAAAATTCCGAAGATTGTGCAAGTGCAAGAACGTATGGCGACACTGCATTTTGCGTAAAGAATAATATACATCTAGAGGGTTTCTCAAAAAAGTAGAACAAAGGTTTTTATTTCCTTAATTATTGAAATCAGAAATATACGTTTAGTTGCAAATTGTCATCAAACAAGATATCCAAATGTACGAAAATACTTCGGCTTTCCTAGAGAGGGATAGCAAAAAGTTTTTATAGATTAAATTTTTATTATTTCTGCATTACACTGACATATTAATGACGGGTCATTTTGATTCGTTAGCTGCACTTAAAGAGACAGAACTAATTGGCGAAAGCTGTCCAGATGTTGAGATTGAGGACTCCGTTAAATGAAAATTTCTCAAAGTGATGAGAAGGGAGCAGATGAACATTGATGACATCATCTAGGGGTAGTGAGTATTCCTAGAAAATAAAAATGTTCAAAATATTGTGATTGGGGAAATTCGGAAAGAATTTTTCCTTATAAAAATATGTAAAAGATGCAGTATTTTTACAATTTTTCTCGAAACTGGGGGGTTATGGAGTTTCTGGGAAATAAAAATTTTCGAAATTAATTCAGTGATTGCGAATGCCTAAAAGGTTGAGTGGTTTGCCTTATCATTTTACGTTTACATAGCTATTATTTTTTTTATTGCAGGATTTGATTTCCTGCAGAAGCTTACGCTTCAAACATTTTACTTCCTTTTAAAGAATATATTTCAATAAATTGAAAAAAAAATATCAATTATTCGGTTTAATAATTTTTATTTAGTTTTTTTTTTAATTCCTAAACTGATGAATCTTGTCAATTTGCTTCTCTAAACCCAGATATTTGAACATTCAATTTTCATCAAACATTACATTGTACAGGAATAAATATCTTCCTAACAAGCCTTTTTGAAGTCAGAAAATGCGCGAGGTAAAAATAAAGAACATGGTGCGTCTCAGACTTCCGCCTTAAGAAGCACAAAGAAAATGGTAATCAACGCGAAACAGAGAACAGAGGTATCATAATATATATATATATATATATATAAACGGACACTCTGATTTACGGACTTAGTAGTAATAGTAGTAGTAGTGGCATCTGTAACAATATAAAGTCCGTAAATCAGAGTGTTCGCTTATAGTGGATGTATGGTGTGAAAACAATCACAGGTCTCAGAAAACAACGACGACGTTTATTGGACACGAAGATACTAACACAAGGACAACATATACACAGACGACAAATATATACAGCCGAGACAAGCACACAGCAACACACTACAACAGACAGTAGCTCACAAGTAGAAATCGACCACAACACACAAAGCGGCCAGACAGAATTAAACAGGAGAGGGGATCCTTCTACGGTCTGTCCAAATCTGTTGAAATTTACCATTGCTTCCTCGCTTTAGCTGTATCTACGAATTGCAATACCGGTATACCGAATACGGTATTTTGAACCAATTGTACAATTTGTAATACCGGTATTCACAAGTTTAAATACCATTTTTTCGGTATTTACCAGAAAGTTTTAAAATTGTTTCCAATATATGTTCAGGGATCGCCAACATAGCAAAATAGTATATGTTTTTGTTTCATGTCTTTCTAACGGGCTAAATTAAGTAGACTGTGCAAAGTTGCATCGCACAACCAAGAACAGTGATAAAATCCAAGGAGGCGGGTCAAAACTATCCTATTGCAGCTCCGAGTGATACTACACACGCGCAGGATTCGTAGTCTGATATTCGTATCTGTGAAAACCAAGTTGTAGTTGTGAAGAAAGTGCGAAATATTTCGATATTTTTTTTAATTGGTGAATTTGTTATTAACATTGTATTTGCATACCATACTTTAGAGATCAACATATTTGTCAGATTTATTATGTATATATTCATAAATAATAACCCATAATGATGAATAAGAATAATTTTAAAGACCATAAAAAATCAGTTGATAATACTTCGGTTTGGTTTCATTATTTATATGATGAAAAGAATATGGTGGTACAATGTAAAAAATGTTCAAGAGTTATATTAAAATGAACGGAGGAAGTACAAACGGACTCCATACTCATTTAAAAACGAAACATGATACAAATTTGTTAAAGAGGAAAGAATCAATTGCGACGAATTTAAATTTAAGCACAGTTTCTAAACCAAAGCCATCAGGGATATTAGATAATTTTGAAAAAGAAGATAATTTGGATGAAATTATTATTAAAATGACAGCATTAAATGGTTTGCTATTTCGAGTGTTTTGCACTTCTACTGAATTAAGAAAATCACTATCCGCAAAAGGTTTGAAAAATATACCAACATCAATTAACACTATAAGAAGAACTGTTATAAACTACAGTAAAGGTGTTCGCAATTCTTTGAAACACGAGCTAATACAATTAAAAGTAAATGGTGAAAATTTTAGTCTTACATTTGATGAATGGACAAGTGTAAGAAATAATAAGTGCAAGTGTTTAAATATAAATATTCATTCAGAAAAAAAAATGGAATATAGGACTTACACATGTCTCGGGAAGTATGCCAGCCGAAATGTGTGGAAGTGCTTGAATCTACGTAAAACCTACAAAAAATGCCATATTACAAAAATATATACTAACTGAAAAAAAAAAAAAACAGAATATATTTTAATATTAGATTCTAAAACACGTTGGAACAGTTTACTCCTAATGATGGAACGATTTTTGAAACTGAGAAATCCAATCCAAAAAGCGATTATCGACTTAAACCTGCAAATTATTTTTTCAGATAGCGAATTCGACTTGATAGCCAGAACTGTATCAGCTCTACTTCCAATAAAACTGACTGTTGAGGCATTATGGAGAAGAGATTCTAAATTTAAAAAACAATGCAGAAATCAGCTATATCCAAAACCATCCGACGAGAAATCGATTTATTTGAAGATGATGGATTTAGAGGTAAATACTTGGAAAAAGTATATCGCGCATCGCTAACAGTACCACCAACTAGCGTAGATGCCGAAAGAGCGTTTTCCACAGCTGGTAATTTTTGCGCAAAATTACGTTCCAGGCTTAATGACAGTACAATTGATGCATTATGTTTTTTAAGATCGCATTTCAAAAATTTGTAATAGTACCACAGACTGAATAGCGATATTTACACTTTTTTCTGATTTAAATAAGTAAGATGTTCATTTACTTTTTTTTGTGATTCTTTACATACTGTTATAATTTATAAATTACAAATTATTTTTTGCGATATTTACGCTCTCTAATAAAACTGGCAAATAAAACAAAGAAACACCTGTGTTTTCTTTCTTTTTCTAAAATTTCTACTACCGGTATCAAGATCTAAAAATTCCGAATACCGGTATTGAACTTTTGGTCCTATATTGCAACCCCTAGCTGTAGCACGACCTTCGTAATACAAGGCCTCCCAACTCCCAACGCTTTCAGCTCGTGACGTCATGAGGTTGGATGAATTCTGTAGAAAACGGTAGTCGTTATCGTAGTGAAGAACGGGAAATGTGTTATTGGCTTTGTTTGAAAGTTTTCTGATCTTTCTGCATATTAATTTTAATTTATCGTAATGAAGATGCCTAGTGCTTGCTGTGTAAAAGTAATTACACAAAAAATAGCTCCAATGTTTCTGTATTTTCATTTCCAAGCGATGAAAATACTAGAAGAGCATGGATCTCTGCAATAAAGCGGGACGATTTCATACATAGAGCTGAGATATTTATAGAGGGAGTGCAACCCTACTTTGGTGTAGGACAAGATAAAATCACGTGACTTGTGGACAGAATTTGTGTTCACTGTAACCGCATTCTCCGTTCCCCATTATATTTCAATGGCAGATTTTTTCTCACTTTTAACAGTTGGATTTTAAAACTTATTTCAGCCATGGTTAACTATTGCTGTGCAATTGGATGCAAAGAAAAGGCTTCTATGGATAGTCCTGCATCATTTCACAGATATGTACAATAAACATGTTCTGTTTATATCCATTTTAAGTCAATTTAAAATTTCCATCACTCAGTGATTCTGGTGTTAAAATTGAATAATATTTCATAGTTTGGTTTAGTTATTGTATTAAATTTATTTAATTTGTTATTAAGCTTCATTTAAACTGATGTAACTGCATTATATTTTGTTACTTGCTTTATTTTATCTTGCTTTATTATAAGCTTGGCTGGATTTTTTCTCGCCAATACAAGTGTTTACATAAAAACTCTATTGGTAATTGGTAATCGTAAAAAAACACTATTGATCGATTAATAATTGTGTATTTATTTTAGTGCAAATAAAGTTCCTTATCATTTCTAATATGTTTTTTTTTTACCATAAATATTCGAATCGTATTATACCGTAAAAGATATTAAATCATCATTGTGAATGAAATTGTTGCTATTGGGCGATAAGCTAGGATCGAACTCGCAACCTTCTGGTTCGTAGCCCAGTAACATGACCACAAGGCAAAAGAAATTTCTCATGTCTCGTAACTGTTATCTGGCTTATAAAGCGTCACCACATTATTTATCTGCATGAGATAATGATAAAAGTATTTGAACATGTAATGTAAAATTAAAAGATGTTTTGGGGTAAAGAAAAGAAATAAAATGTTTACTTAAAGAAGAAAAATACTCACTTTTAATTAATGCACAAAAAAAAGTAAACATAATTTAAATCAATAAACTCGGCTACTGATGTAAAAAAGAAAACATTATTTTCGAAACCAGTTTGCTTAGTTTTCAAAGAATGAATATATATATATAAATTATTTAAGAAATGTTAACCGGAAATGAAAACCGCCCGGACCCAATGCCGGGAAGCAAAATGTTGCGTGGCAGTTTTTGAGTATGCCAAGATTTGTGATATGGCGCCTAAAAAGGCCAGATTTCTCACATGTGACTTGGCTCATGTTGCATATACTTGTTTAGAAACAAGCGACTAGCTTCCTCCATTTATATCATCTCTATGATTTCGTACAACTAAATATAGTAAGGTAAGTTTGATTTTTTTTGTATAATTTTTAATTAATTAATTCTTTTGAAATGCGAAACATTTAAAATTATGTATAACTTCCATTTATCTTCTGTCATTTTTGTTTGCTCTACATTTAGTTGCTTATGCTTCCAATTACTTTGGTATTGTTTGCTTGAGCTAAATAAAATACTTCTTTGCTTTATTTTTACTTCTCATAGTCTTTTGTTTATTTGTTCCTAATATTTAAAATGTTTTGTTTCTGTATCTTTTTAATTATACTTCATACATATTTTTTAAAATCTGATTTAGGCCTAATATTTGTTGCTAACATTTAGGTCTGTGCTAAACATTTTCAAGAAAATCAGTTTTTAACAGTTAGAGAAGCATTTAATACCAATACAGGAGAACTTATTCAAGTACCACTAGAGTGTAAAAGGTAATTTTTTTAGAAATTTTTAATAATTATCACCAAAACCTTACAAAGTACTTAAGTGATTTATTGTTATTATGCTCTTATAAAAAAAAGTTTAAAACCATCTTATGAATAATAAAACTTAATTTTTAATTATATATATCATGACTATAGATTGTAGCAGATTAAACATATTTTATTCTAAAATATTATGTAAAAAAGTTAGATATAGTTGTAAAAACAACATGAATGATATTTGTAAGAAGTAAGATATAATAAATAAGTAGTAAGATATTGTACTAAGATATAGTTGTAATAAAATATGAATTGTATGCTCATATAGGTTTAGAAAATGTAGTTTATATTTGTTTATCTATAAATCATAAGATTATATATAAAACAATTAATATTTATTATTATTTTTAAATATCATTAGTTATAAACAATCTTTAATTATAAATAAATGCAACTTTTACAAAATATCTGAAACTTTTTTTAAAAAAAAAGTAATGAAAAGTTACTGTTTTTAAATCAGTTTTTCATACTGTGTAAAATCAATTGATAAATTCATGTAGAATATTGTATTACTTGAATGATAATATAAATAATTACTATTGATATTCCAACATAATATTGAACTAGGTATTTATTTTGGATGGATGAATATTTCTGTTGATTTTAAATTTTATTATTTAATATTCAATATGATTTTATTTAATACTGCCTAACATATGTCAGCTTTTAGTTTATGTATTAAGAAAATACCTATTCTGTTTTTGATTTTAAGTTTTAATAAATTACTAATTTTTTTTTTATCTAAAGAATTCCACCCCCCCCCCCAGGCTTGTACCTGATGCTGTACCTTCAATTTTCCCTAATTTACCCTCATATTTTTGCTCAGAATCAAAAGCAAGAGTTGCTCCAAGGGCAACACATAAAAAAACGGGAAAACTTAAAAGCGGTTCTAAATAGTCTCCAGGACACAGCAAAAAGAGAGGAGATAGAAAAAAAATCAACATTTTTACTCATTTAATTTTTAAAACGTTAAATAAAATACATGGGGTATAATTCAAAAAGCAAACAAAATAATTTTTATTTGTCTAAGCACTTCTCAAGCACCTAAGATAAGTCATTCTTTAAATTTCTTCCAAATTGGAAGTAATTTGTAAGTTTGTATTTTAACTTTATTTAATATTATAATTGTTTTCATTTGTCTGTGTGAAATTTATAATAAAGTTAGAAAACAAAATGTATTTTGTTATTGTCTCTCTGTAAATAAAATATTATGATTCAAATAGTGTGTGATTTCTTTTATTTGCATTTTCTTTTACTATTTCTACAGATTGAATTGAAATTAATTATAAATGCATTAAAATGTAAAATCAGAGATAATAAAAGCTAGTTTATTAAATTGTATGAATTACTAATATATTAAATGAAAACAATTCTTAATGTGAAAAAACAAGTTGTGAAAGTAATTCTTTTTTATCAACAGAATTAGTTGGTGTAAAATTTAAATTTTATATTGAATACATTAATATTTTATTTGAAAGTTCATAAGTAATTTGAGAAGTAAACAATTTTATGTTAGCTTACAAAATACATGTATTACCTGTCACTACAAAAAAAAAAAAATCATCAAAAGCTTTAAAAAGTATTAGATTAATTTGATTTTAAGCTTTAAAAAATATTTCCAGGGAAATAACAAAACGATTTTTAATTAAAAAAAAATCCATTAAAACAAGAAAATTAACAATAATACCCCAATGTATATATCTAATAAATTTACATTGTGATTTAAATGTTATTAAATGAAGTTTGAATGTTATTAAAGGGTCAATAAGCTATAGAGGACCTTTAGATTTTCTACCACGCCATTTCTTTTATTCACACAGGGAAAAAATGAATAATTTTGAATTTCATGCAAGATAAATGTCTTAATATTAATAATAAGTTATTTTAAGTGAATTTAAAATATACCTAAACATCAAGGAAGAAAGCGGGATTCTGCTCATGGCAGCCAATCATCCTACCCAGTGTGACGTCACAAATAAGTTGTGACGCCTTGTTTTATGAAGGTCGTGACTGTAGCCAACTGCCGAATCACTACTTACTCCACACGCAACCTGATGCTGCTTCCTCAATAGACAAGAGGACTCAGCACACAGCTCAGTTCAGCAATAGTTTGGGTTCCACACTACGTTGGCACTCCACTATCCTCTCAAAGGCTCGTTACTTGACTACGATTTATTGCAGCTTGAGACTGCCTTCCTTTTATAGTTCCCAAGAAGCTTCTGAGCCAAGCAGGCAAATCTCATTTCCTATTGGATGGATCGTTAAAATTCTTGAAGTTTCCAGCGAAGGAAAATGAGTCGCTTTGTTTGCAGCAAAACAATGAATTTAGCACACACAAGCACCATTTGGCTGCAAGATGAAAAACTGTTGCTTTAAATAATTAAAAATGGAATTACATTTTTAAAAGAAAAAAATTTCAAATTTTATTTAGTTGTGCAAACAGGAAAAAGGGCCGGACTTAGAAGACGAGAAGAACAGCTGGAAATAGTATTAATCAGTAATTCATAGTAAAGGTTAATATTTTGTAACTATGCAAGGCTTTCTCTTGGATAATAAATTTATTACCAAGTATGCTAGGAAGTTTTGGGGCGATCCCTCCTGCTGGTTTGGTATTTATTATATGCATAAAATTTTTACTAGTTCTGTTAATGGTGTGTAAACAAGCTTGAATTGAATATAATAATAATAATACTAGTAATCTTATTATTAAAGTAAAATATAAATATCAAAAGATAATTAGGGAAAAATATACAGAACATATATTTATACCTTTTCTTTTTTTTCAAACAAATTTTTTTCTCAAGTAGCTTAACTCAAATATATCAAGACAATTGTTTCTAGAAGGCAAGCTCCTTTCCCTTCTTATAAAATTTTCCCCTAAATATTTAAGATTGTATGTATTTTAATATTTTCAATGCCTTAAATAATTCTACATATTTACAATATGTTCTACATAAAGAATCTAAAGCACCAACTAGGAAACTTAAAAGTAAGCAAAGAAAATTCACAAACAATTAGAAAAGACCAAAGCCAAATCAATAAATTAAATGAATTTTTTACTTATTCTTATAATAAGCAAGATCTGCAGGATTTTGATGAGATATCCAATATTACAGAATTTTTTTGATGACATGATGAATATTATCATTCTTTATTTCTATTTCCCATAATGGCTTAGGCTTTCAAGAATATATTGCAGTTTACATAAAACATTACTCTAATTTGAGAAGCATAATTCATATACATATTCTTACATGTTTTTCAAAAGAATTCTGACACAGTTCTTATGTGTGTACCACATATTTCAGTTTTCTTTGAATTAGAATTGCAGTCCAACATATCAAAATCATTTCTCAAATATTTGTTCAATTTATGAATTGGATTTTTATTAATATTTGTTTTTCATTCTCTCATAATGAAAATTTTTTATTGAATCTTAAAAAAGATTAGATAAAGCTGATCAGTGGCAGATGTAATTACACAAATTATTTTGAAATACAAATTTAATAAAAGTTTCCAAATGATAATTTAATTGAATTATTTATGTATTGAGTAATAAAATGACTAATTGAACTTTACTTTCAAAACCACATACAATTAAATATAATAATAGTACCTTATAAAATGTCTGCCAGCAATTTTTTATCATTACAACTGAAAGCAGCTGCATAGAATGATATAAGCTATTAATTTAATCTTTAAAACAGTTATTTTACAAGGAAGAAAAGTTATCAGGAAGATTATTTTATTCTTAAAATACTGGAATTTTTTTTTACATATTTATCTAATTTACACATGAAAGTGAACACTACAATATGTTTTTTATTCCCAAATCCAACAATAATTTGTCAATGTTGGTAAGTTAGCGATCAGTATATATAATATATTATGATACTTACTGATTAAGAGTGGAAGAGTGAAAACTTGTGCTATATGGCACCGGAATGCACCAACTTATGAGGACGCTTCTAAATAAGAAGAAGAAAACAAGCATCTGTTTACGCAGTTCATACAAAGTTTATAGGATGAAAACCATATTTCAACTAATGAATCAAAAAGAGCTTATCATTAATTAATAAGTAAATAAATTATTTTGTTATATTTAATGATTAACCCTTAACTGGGGAGGTGAAATTTTAGGACTTACTGGGGAGGTGCAGTCTACGAGACTGCATCTCATTTACACTCAAATTAAATTTTCTAATGAATGTATTAGTATGAAAAACTGCCAATGTATTTTGCAGATATTTTTCTTGATATATAGATATGTTTTGGAATTTTTTCCAAATATATTATCATTGAAAAAAGTAAATGCGTTGGGACATGCATTTTCTTCTCAAATTACATGTTGCAATAAATAATATTCTTGAAAAAACACATTACTTTTTACTTTTTCAATCATATTTATTTTTATAGTATATGAAGGTATATAGAAGACAAGATAATGTAAAATACAACAATTATATGAAAAATTAAAAAAAAATGACAATGGGTAAAATTGGCCCTTTTTTTTATCGACTTGGGTGGCTTTCATAGCATGGTTTTCTAGGGCATTTTAAACATACAGGTTAAGAACTAGTATAAAAATCAACCTATCAATTCTGTAAATATACCTCTTGGTATATTAATATATTTTATAAATTTTTCAAAATACATTATCACTAGAAAAATTAATTATGTTCAAACATACATATCAGAATCAGTTTAATGTGAAATTTCATCGAAAAACTCTTTTGTACAATTATCATAATCACTAAAATCACTTTATGCTTCATTTAAAAGTGTCCGGAGCACTGCTTCATAATTGGATGATATTTTGGGCTCAAGTTTTAGCGCTATCTGCTAAGCCTTGTTTATCACTGGGACACTAACAGGGAGATGCGGTCTTAGAGACTGCGCTTAAAGAAATAACAGAATTATTTTAAAAAGCATCCGCTGAAATCGGGTGAAAAAGTGTGCATGTATTGAAGGTCACAAAACAGGAAGCTACAGGGTCAATCCATTCAATGGAACTAAAAATAGAATAGGGGTGACAGAAAATCCATTGCTAGCGGTCTGACAGAACGCATGTCCCCAGTTAAGGGTTAATAAAAAAAGTCCCAACATTTTATTACTATGGAATGCTAATTTTCTAACTAAATATGTTAATTTTTTCTTAAAGCCTCTTTTTAATAGCAAGTGTTGCTTGACATTGTCTGTGAATTCAGTTTGCATTATAAAAGGGTATATTAAGAGAATTTAAATGAAAGTAGCAAAATCCACAATTTTATCAGTAAGTACTAATAGTACTAGTTTTTGTAAGATCAAAAAATTAAACATCTTGATAGCACAACAAAAATTAAATAAAATTAGCAAGTCATACAATGTCAATACAAAATAAATGATGCAGTATGAATAAAATATGAAATTTTTAAAAATTAAATTGAAAAAAAAAAAAGGACAGTTAAATATTTCACTCAAGGACGACTGGTATGAAATAAGAATGGCTTGAATACCAATAACATTCATCTAATTTATTTTTAAGCAATCTGTAAGATACCTATTCCTAGCAGCTAGCCTGTGTATCTTGTTATTCATTGCAATTCATTCATATGCCATGTTCATTAAATTTTCAACAAAACCACTTAGATTAACCAAAATGATAAGAAGAAAATAATACAAGTTTAGACATTCAAATTTCATATAATTATAGAAGACATTTATCATAATCTGATTAGTCTCGAAAGTATTTACCAAAAGAGTAAAAGCGGCTTGATATTAATTAGGTTTTATATTAGTCAAAGAAATGTAAAAAATGCACAAATTGTAAATACAATATGTTTTCTTTCTGTCCAATTATCATCTTCCAATGAATGTATAATGAAATAGAAGTCATTAACTTTACAAGTTTCAATATTTTGATGAAATGTTTAAAAATACTTAAATTCATTATAAAATATATGAACGATTACTGAATAAATGTGGCACTCTGAGCTACAATTTTAAAGCATTTAACAAATAAAATCCAATTCAAAAAAGAAAAACTACTTTGCTTTATTCATTTTCATTAACATGTTACTTTTCATGTTTACTAGAGATGACAAATTCAAATTACCTATACTGCATTAAATAGTTTTTAATTAATTACAGCAGAATCTGTATTATTTATATGAAAATAAAAAAATAAAGAATGCAAAAGAGGGGGGGGGGAATAAAAACACTAGTCAATAAAATGTTCTCCCATTTGTTACTCATTGAAAGAATGAACAAATTCAAGAGATAGCAATCACATACGTTCATAGTTCAAGTTATTTACAAGCGTGCTAAATAAAGAAACAATACGAGATAATATGCAGCAGTATTTCAGAATATAGTAAAGCAGCATTTATTCCTTTGGCAAAATAATTTGAAAAATATGCAGCATTTAATTTCAACTCTACCATATAATGTAATGATTAAAAGGAATGTCTTCAAATTCATATTCCATGTTAATTAAAATTTCACGAATGTCATTTACATTAATGGTAATGATAAAAAGAAAATAACATACGTTTGGAAATTCAAATTTCATATTATAATTGAAAATATTTATCATAATCTGAGAAGTCCCCAAAGAATTTATTTACGAAAAGTGAAATATTTATTAGGTTTTATAATATTGACAGAAATATATAGAAAGTGTAAACTATAAATACAAAATGGGTAAACCTGAAAATTAGTGTGCCCGTTGCTGCGCCAACAATGCGGAGAAAATAAACAAATACTTTGAGTTTACTCCCGGTAGGAAGTCGAAATTTGGGCATGCTGCGAAAAGTGACGGAGTTGTCCTGTCAAGGTTATAATACGAACTTGCATTTTGTTATCGTCATCATTTCGTGCTAATCATTTTGTTACTTAACGCCCTTATTCATTAGTGTTCATTCTTTGTTTCAAGAGAAAGGAAGGATTACGATTGTCCGCGAGTGATTCTTGTCTTTAAATAATTTAATGGATAAAGTTTTATCAAAGTAGATGTTAAAAATATTAAATATTTTTCATTAAAAGTCGACATTCATTTGATTCTTTGACGATCTATGTCTTTTTTTAATGTTTTATTCACTAATTTTTTTCAAAAAATTATACATTTAAAGAATTTATTTTTATTTTCATTAAATAGTTAAAATCCATTGACTATGAGTTATTTTAT
>JAPMOR010034487.1:157751-191896 GCA_026543865.1 Argiope aurantia | reverse complement strand
TACAACTCAAATTTTAGGTAATTAAAAAAAACTTTATACAGTAATTTTAATTAGAAATCATAAAATTGCACCAAATTCAAATTCAGTAATGACTTACATTAAAGTTTGAAATTTATTTTGCATTTTAAAGGACAGATAAACGGATCTCTACATTGCATAAAAATCAAACTGTTGCAGTCTGATGTAATTTTATTAATAACATCTTAACAATGCCTTGCGTTAAGAAATAAACTAAAATGTCATAAACTGCAGTATTTAAATAATCACCACATCAGAAATGAAGTCAAAATATGCATAAAATCATTAGCAGAAAGACTCCAAATTTTAAGGAATTCCGATGCGTCAACAGTTTTGGTTCATTTTTAAGAACTAATGTTGAATTAAAAATTAAATAAAAACTGTAGTAATTACTGATAGTTAAATATAAGAATCTCTTAGGCATAAGGAATACAACAGAATGGTTTTTTTTTTCTGAAAACTTTTCCGGGAACTGAAATTTAATGACAAACGCTGGTGCTTAATATTGTTACGAAAAAATTTGTAACATTGTAAGCAGACTTATTTTTTTAAAAATTAAACGATATTTGATTATTAACTTAATGCATTTCCGAGCTATTAAGGTAGTTCAATCAAATTTTAATTATCTGCATATCCTATTTATCTTTTAAAATACGTTTCGAAGCCATCAAATAAATCTTTTGCATATGGCAAGCATATATACCAGATAAGTATATATAAAGGGATAAATTAACTATCTTGACAACAAAAACTACATGTAGGATTGGAACAAATTTATTACATAGAACATTTTTCTTATTTTTGTAAACATTGAAACACGTAATTCGTAAGATAACTATACCTCGTTTCGTAACATATCAGAGACTTTTAGACTTCGCATACTATTATATGTGATACTTCGCAGAGTATTCAGCAATTACGATTCCTTCTACAGTGTAGAGGCATTTTATCACTTTTATATCTATGCCATTCATTTTGCAAGTTTTTCGGATGCTGTCATTTTTTCATGGCAGACGATTTTACTCGAACTTTGAATAAGAAGAAGAAGAATACTTTAAAAAATAATTTGTAAAGTATTGCGGAAAAAAAAACGTTTTTAAAGAGAAGAAAAAAAAAAGATTATCAGAAAAAAATTTTTACCAAATAAATTTTCTTAATAAGAAAAAAAAGAGCGAAAATATAAATGTCATTCTATATCAAATTTTTAAAGAAATTTTAACTTCAAATATAACGATAGGAAGAAATGCATTAAAATTAGTCTCTACTTTATTTATATTCTAATTCACCATACAGTGGTGGCCAAAGTGTGGACATTTTTTGAAAGTTTCATGTTTTTCAACTTTGCGTGCTTGTAGAATATATTAATTTTCACTTAATCACAAATGTTTAGATATCAAATTGAAGGTAATTCAATTTAAAATTTAATAACAAAAACAGTATTACAATATCTGTATTACAAAAAAACTTACGCACATTTTAGTAGAACAAACAAGCACAAATCATTTTGAATAGTGACGTGTTTTGTAATAAAAGCGTACTAGCCAATCACAAATACTGTTCAGAGGACCCATCAAATGTCTGCAACTATAATTTATTTTACTTGGATGGTAAAAGAGTTATTGTTGTGGAAATATTTTGCGGAATGATGCATACTAGTACAATTAAATAGAGTTTTGCTGTTTTTGAATATTTTAAGTCTTTTTTTTAAATTTAACTAATTTTAAACAAACAACAACAACAAAAAGAACTGATTGGACATCTACAAAAAGAAGCCGAATTGTCATATTGAGAGAAAATGACCTCTCTTAGGCTGAAATTGCAAGAAAAGTTGGTGGTTCAGTGACTTGTTCTGGTGTACGAAAGTTCTGTTTACGCTATTAAAAAACGAAGTCAGTGGAAAATAAGGCCAAATCAGACAGGAAAAAAGATGCACAACTGCTACTGCCGATAGAAAAATTAAACGGCTATGCCTTCAAGATAGAAAAATTTCATCAGATGCCATTAGATGTGAAATGAATGCAACGGGTATTGCAGTAAATTCAAGAACAAAAAGAAGGAGGATATCAGGATTTGGACTACAAGCAAGAATTCCAAGGAAAAAAACCATATTTAAATAAAAAGAAACTCGAAAAACGAGTTAAGTGGGCAAAAGAACACATTAAATGGTCAGAAAATCGATGGAAGCAAGTAATCTGGAGTGATGAGACTAAAATATAGCTCTTTGGTAGTGATGGTAGAAAATACATGAGACGTAGAGTAGGTGAAGCGCTTCATCCTGATTGCATTGAAGCAACTATAAAAACAACAAATGCCATGATTTGGGCATGTATGTCTGCAGATGGTGTGGGCCGAATTCAAGTGATTGATGGCATTCTGAATAGCAAAAAATACATCGAAATTGTCCTGGAACCAAAATTGATACCTTCCATCAGGGATTTCTTCCCTAACAAAGCACCATTTATTTTTCAGCAGGATTCAGCTCCATGCCACACAGCAAAAGTATGCAAAGCATGGTTTCAAAATAAATACATAGATGTGTACCATGACCAGGAAAAAGCCCTGATCTCAATCTAATTAAAAATTTGTGGCGACGTTTGAAAATTCTTGTACGAAAAAAAACGTCCATCCAATAAAAGACAACTTATTGAATCTATAATTGATTCTTGGCATCATGTGATTACGAAAGATGAACTCCAAACACTCGTTCACTCTATGAAAAGACGCTGTGAAGCTGTCTTAAAAAATAAGGGTTATCCTACTAAGTATTGTACTTTAAAAAAAGGCAAATCTAAGATAGATCTTACTAAAATGAGCGTAACATTTTTTGTAATACAGATATTGTAATACTGTTTTTGTTATTAAATTTTACATTAAATTGCCTTCAAATTGATATATAAACATTTGTATTTAAGTGAAAATTAATATATTCTACAAGCACGCAAAGTTGAAAAACATGACATTTTCAAAAAATGTCCACACTTTTGGTCACCACTGTATGTAGTGACCAGCCAGTTCAAAACAAATATTGATTGTTTTCATTTCAATGAAATTTCTTTAGCGTAAATTCATGTTCATGATTTCGTCTACAAATGAGTTTTATGTATCAATTTAAGTTTTATATTTCTGTTTGTTATGCATATGAACTTTTCTAATGGAAACCAATCCCGTGATACAATCAATCCTATTAATAACGTTATTCAATTCTCAGAATTTCACAATGCTTTAACTTCTTTTTCATTATTCGTCTTATAAACTATGCATATATAAATAAGAATCCTTCTTCCTTAGTTTCCAACAATGAAAGATATTCACGAGATATTAAATATTTGACTAAACAATGAAAACGGGTCGAATCTCAGCAAAAGCATATAATATATAGTTGAAAAATAGAGAAATTATATTTATAAAAATTTTCCAACATGCCGAAAAAATTGCATGAGTATTAAACTGATATTATTGAAAAGATAATTTCTTTAAGAAGGTATAAAAATATATTTTGTGCTCTAAAAATTTCAGAAGTTATTATGAAAATTGTGAATATTTTGAGTATCCTATTTATTGACACATACAACATAAAATATGATGCTGTTTAGAATTTTTTTTTCAAATGTATGCATATATCTATTTTTAGTTGCTTAGAAATAATCTACTGACCCAAGATTAGAATGAACATCCTTCATATTAAAATAAATCTATATAAATTTCTGCATTAATTTTGGTGTCTTTTTCTTTTGTCATGAAGCTTTGCTTAAAAGAATATTTGTGACTTAATGTATTTATATTAATAAACTGAGGAATTCCACTTATAATAAATAAAATATGTTTATGTTTCTGTGAGATTGCATGTCGGGGCTCAGAGATTAAACCATTTAATCTCAAGCCACTCAGCACAAACATGCATTGAAAGGTAGAAATTTCTGACGAGAAGCAAAATATTATATCACAAAATAAATTTGTACACTATTTTAATGATTAAAAGTAGTCTTTTTTTAATGATGTCATTTAAGTTATGGTTTCTTTTCTACGATACATGCAAATTTTATTCTAAATTTTAGTTTTTTTTATTAAAATTATTTTTTACATCATTTTCAACAATTTATTTTACTGTAGAACTTAAATTCATTTTTTTCATTGTTCCATCAATAATTTAATCGCATGCTTTTCTCCTATCGTTGAAATTATACGGCATACTGTTTACTATTTGCATAGTTTAATTAAAGCGGGAGTAGTCTCCTTAAAATTTTCTCTCCTACTCTCCAATGAAGGTGTTATCCCAGATAAAGCCTTGCATGGCACAATAGTTACGAAATATTAATCTTTGGCGTGAATTTATCAATTATTGAATCCATCCTGTGGTCCTCGGCGACTGTTTTGGCTATTATTATTTGGCACGCAGTAAATAATAACCAAACACTGATTTTGAATTTTACACATGTTTTTACCAACCAATTGAGAAAAAGAATTGATATAAAACTACACTTATAGTCAAAAATCTCATACTTAATTTGATATATTTAAGTCTTTGTGTTTTTGAATTATTACTATTACATGTTTCTGAAAGCACAGACTGACAGACAGTCAAACTGTTGTTGACTCAAATTTTGACATGTGTTTACTCTATAGATATTAAATCTGTGTACTAGATAATCTATTTAGTTCTCTTCATTTTGTAATTATCGAATTAACATATATTCGGTAAAACCTTCTCTAAAGAGATTTTGCACAAAATTTGCAATATATCAAATATCATCCGTCTAGCTCGAAGCATTTTGGAGTTATCTTTATCACAGCCTTACTGAAAAACGGATATTTTCCAAAAAATGTGTTTTTCGAACTCAGAAAGATCAAAAACGTAAAGATAAAACGTTCTCTATTCTACAAGAGAAAATAATAATTTCTCTTGTCTATTAACAGATTTAGATTATGATATTTACCGAACAGCTATAATGTTTTGGGACCTAACTCTATTAAGAATTTTACCTTCTAAAAGCAGTCGAATTCCGCTTTTTTAATTAAAAAATATTTTAACTAAAATTTCAAAGATATATAAAAATAATTATGGCCATCTTGATAATAAAGATCAAGGTATATATTAGACATTTTTATAAGATCAATATCTTTTCTTATAGAATGTACTCACGCACACTTTTTTCATTATTATTAGAAATGTTAGAAAAAAAAGATTATACGCTCTTCGTATAAGTTCACTTTGCTCACAAATTATATTCAAATACAAAAAAATGACGAAAGTGACGCATTAACGCATTAACTTATGTTGAAGCAAAATCAAAACCTGGAATTCTTAAAAATTACTGATATTATACTAAAAATTACTGTATAGCTTCGTTTTATCTTTTAACGTTTTTTGAGAAACATGACTTAGCCATTAATAACCATTCACAGAAAAATAACTTATCTAAGAAAATTGACGTATAGTCGTTTCAAGAAAGAAGTTTTAAAGATATCATTTTTCTGATCAAGCTGCAGTTTAATTCTATAAATTTAAAATAATTAATATTCAACAAAACAAATATTTACATTAAGGATCAATGTCATTGAAAATATTTTACTTGGTTTGTGTCTGTATGAAATCAATATTGTTTTAAGTCTTTTCCAAGCATCAATACATAAACTTCCCGTCATAATAAATAAATGACTTTAAACCACAAAACAAATTCCCTTTTAGACACAATGATGAATGATCCAACAGTATAAAGTGAAAAGAATTTTCCATCCTGCTTCTGTCTCGTAAACAAATATTCTTAAAATATGAAACATATCACATAAAAATTTTAATTAAAACTTTTAACCTTTAACTCATTTTATTGAAAGAAAGTTATATTTCCTTAACCAATTTTATCCTTGAACCATAAATACAAAAAATAATTTTTTTGAAAATCGCTTTTAAATAATCGTTTGTTTTTCAGAATGGCAAGTATGTACAAGGAAAAATGATTAAAAATAATCCATTGCAATAGATTACTAAGTTTTCAGTATTTCAGAATGACAAAATATTCTGTAGGTATATCTTTATTTTTTTAGGCAAATACTTATATTAAAGAGAACAGAAATGAACGTTATAAAAATCCTTTTCTTAGTTTGGTTAGATAATATGAAAACCATAATGTTTTCAGACTTTAAAAAAACATCAACATATAAACTTTCCATCATATTATAGAAATATTTTTAAGCCACAATGCAAACCCCTTTTAGTCATAATAATGAATTATCCAAAAGAGTAAAGTGAAAGGAATTTCCCATCTTGTTTTTGATTAGCAAACAAATATTCTTAAAACACGTAAACATATCACTTAAAAGGTTAATTAAAAACCTGGTAAAGGCTTTTAATAGACCTTTCACTCATTTTATTGAAAGAAAATTATTTTTCCTTGATCATTTTTATTCTTGAACAATAAACACAAATAATTTTTTTTAGAAAATTGCTTTTAAATAATTGTTTTCTTTTCAGTATGATAAGTATATCAAAGAGAAAACGATAAAATTAATGTATTGCTGTATATTGCTAAGCTTTAAATGTTGGATAATAAGAAAATTTTTTTATATAAATCTTAATTCTTTTTAGGCAAATGTTTATTATATTAATGGGGACTTATATTTATAATCAGGTAGATATTCGAGTTGCCGTATGAAGAACAGTAAATGCTAAAAATTGTAATATCTTAGAAGAGAAAAATAAATATATTACTTACCCCAACTACTAAATTTCATTTTAATTTTTAGCAATAATTTCGATAAAAGATTATATCAAATAATATAACTCTGTTCTCAATGAGAATATAAGATGATATATTAATAAATCGTTATTTAAATTAATGAGAATAATGAAGCATCTGAATATATATTGTTTTGTATTTTAAATAAAATATATGAAAAAAAGGCATTTCATCATACTCCTTTAATTCTAAGCATTAATTTAAAAAAATATTATAAAAATTTTAAATTATAACTATTGTAATTAATTAATTATAATAATATTATATTCAATAGAGATAATTAAGGACTTAAATCTTTAAATCTGAACTTCCGGGCGGGGGGGGGGTAAGATCAAGGGCCCTCCCGAAATTACTGAATGAATAATTTTTTCGAGATTCCGAATAATCTTCAAAACTTTTCTTCCAGTTTCTACTTTTTACATTATTGATTTAGAAAGCAGTACTCGTTTCTTTACATATTATATTGTTCTGAAAATGATTTTGTAACTGATGTGCCAAATGATTTTAATTTAATCATTATCTTGCATGTCAGTTTTCATCTAAAAATGCTAAATATGAATTGAAGTCTTCGGTACAAAGCCTGTAAATTCCTTTAAATAACAACCCAATAACATTATTATTCATTACAAATTCTGATACAAATTCAAATACTATTATATCTTTCCAGGTTTTAAATAAGAGAAAAATAATTACTTTTAAACTGTAATAATAAAGAAAATGTAATTGTATTTTATTTCAAAATTAGATATTTTATAACGAATTGTATCTCTTAATTGTCTTAAGAATTGTTTTAATATATAATGTAATAATACGGATAATTTAGGGCTTCAAAAGATTTATTTATTACAAATTTAAAAGAGAATTTAATTTAATTGATGAGTCAGATTTTGTTTTAGAAATAAGACGAAAATTATTCCCTTAAAAATTTTAAATCACCAATTCTGTACCAATTCTTCAAAATATCAATACAATAATATTAATGCTTTTTACTTACTTTAATACATATTTTAATAGAGATATTTCTTTCCACAAAACCATGTTTGCAGATTTGTCAAAATAACACTTTATTGTCTATGAATAATGATAACGTAAATATATTTCACATGTAAACAAGGTATTTAGTAACTTTGTATATTAATGGAAAATTTAATTATGTTACATTTTATTAAAAACAGTTTAATATGTGTCGACATTCATAAAATTGATAATATTATCAGTATTTATTGTATCAAGATTTTTTATTTAAGAAATCTATAATATATTTATAACAGGTAATTTTCATCACTTGATGATTAGGCGCTTGCCTTATAAGTAAGAAGTAAATTAATTTTATAATTCATCAACAGAAAAAAGTTTAATATTTCTTGCTTTTACATGAAAATATTATAAACTTACATACCATCTAATAAATTACCTTTTAACGAACGGCAAAGTTAATAAAATTCCTTAGATATATAAATAATAAAAAATTATAAAAATACATAATATAATTATCAATTATATTTAAAGATAATTAAAAATTATTTTAATAATTTGAAAACGACAATAAAAATTCATTGAATACATCAATATTAATTACTCGTAATTATTATTAATTTTAATAATTCGTTAATATCAATCTTCTTTATATAGTACAAAAAAAAGAAATTTAACGTCCTTTTATTTAAGTATAAATCTTCTAATTTAAATACCAAGTTCAAATGGAACATATTGCAGTTGCAATTACTGTTTAATAGTCCATTATTTTTTTTTATCTCTCAATAAAAAATTTTTCTTTGCCCTTTTTTTATTATTTGAATAACTCAGCGGCCCTCACTTTTACAGTAAGAAAAAAAAATATGAAACTATTTTTATGTCATTATTTATGAAAGAATCCAACCACAAATTGCAAAATAATAAAAGAAAAAGTTACTTTTTAAAGATTTTTTTTTCAACTGTATTTTTTCACTATAAGCTATTTAAAATATTTGAGCTGAAAACAATTATTTTATGGCTACAATAAAGATTCAAAACATGAAAACAGTTTAATACCATTAAATTTCTAAAAAAGTTTAAATGTTTATTAATTAGTTGCGAATTTGATGATTTTCTGAGAGAATAAGCTGGATATTTCAGAAATTAATTTCAAAGCGTTACAGCAAATTCTCTAAAATGTAATATTAAAAATCAATGGATCAATCACATGTCTAAAAAATATCATTTTAGTCAACATTTTAGTGCAATTAATACAATTACATACGATATATATATAAAATTGTATAATTAGCAAATTTAACCATGAAGACATGTTGTTAAAAAATTCATCTTTTCAATATCCTTTATTCTGTCTATTAATCTAATGCTTTAATTAGAATTTTTAACATCTGAATTTTATTATCATCCTTGAAAATAAAGTTTTGAGAAGAGAAAGATGTATGTATGCGTATACGTTCGTGTATGTTAGTTTCTGTGTGAATGTCAAAAATGTACAATTTCTACAAAACTGCCTGCTTTTAATCCATGCTAATAATAAAGAGATATGAGTGTGTTTGGCTTTCAGTCCAGTCTGTTTGACCCTATAACTATAAAATTTGACATAAGCACAGTTTGAAAGGCAAAATTGTGCACTTCAGGGTGATTTTTAAATTTTAAATTAGAATTTTAATTAATTTAAAACTAGGCAGAATTTTGGAGTTTTCCCTGGATAATTTCGGAAATTATAGCATATAAATGACTTTACAACATTTTTAAATTTTTGAAAATGTCTTTTTAATGATGCCGATTTTATAACCATGAAATATTTTCCTGAATTTTGGCAATTTTTAACAATAGATTGCATTGTCGGCGTGTAGTTTACACCGTTTTCACTTACTCATCAATTATCTCATTGCCGGATTTCCTTTCATTGTTGAAAGCTAAAGAAGTATTTTGTTTAATATCTATGTAATTAATGAGATGAATAAAAACTGAAAGTAAAATTCTGTCAAATTTAAGAGATAGATGACCTGACATTTACGTTTTTCATAGTGCTATGATGTCATGCTATACATCACCAATAAAAAGGCTCATGAACACGTTGAGCGGAGCATATTTAAACAATTAAAATAATACGGCTTTAATATCTGATAATTTAGAAGAATCAGGAATATGACTTTATATTTATGCTATTCAAATAAAATTTAGAAGAACAAATATTTCTGATAAACCAGTTTTCGCCAAAGATCACTGGATCTCCTTCATCAGTACGAAAAAGACTCATCAACTTCATATAACTTTGCACTAATAAGGAGTTTCAAAAATCTATGAAAATTAAGCTATACAGCTAACAACATTTAAATCAACTCCTTTAAAAAAATAGGTATTTGCACTTTATACTGGCATATAAAACATTTTTGTGCTGTAATTTTTAAAAGTTACATGGCATCTAGTCTTTATTGGAAAAAAATCCGTGTACCCAATTAATATATGAAGGAAATTAAAATAACAATTTTTTTAATATCTGACATTCTGAAGGAAATATTAACAAATACTCTAACGATTTAACTAAAATTAAATATAGCAAATGTCACCTTTGATCCAACTGTTGGACAAAGCCCACTGGATCTCCCTCATCTGTAAGCGAAGAACTCACAAATATGACGTGACCCTTCACAAACAAAGATATCTAAAAAAAACAATGAATCCTGTAATATTTTAAACAAAGACATTTAAAAAATAAGTATTTACTCTTTAAGCTGGCATATAAAATACTTTTTTTTCAAAAATCATTTCAGAAATTGCCAGATGAAGTAAAGTTAAAGTCGAGCAAAAATTTTAAAGTTTGGAGTTTCTTTTGATTATTTAAATAAATGCAATTAAATATTTACATTTTAATTTAATATTTTAAAATTTATGTTACTTATTTAATTTATAATTAATTTAATTAATTAAAAATAATGTTCTTGTTGTTGTATCTTATGGCACTTGCCATGGACCAGCCTGCTGTTCGAAGATAATCGATTGGAGCCTGAGGGGGAGCGTCTCTTGTTTCTATAGTAGCGCTATCAAGAGCCAAGAGAACGACTTTAGCTACACACAGGTCACAACCCGTTTTTACGGGGCGGACTTCATTCATTCACTCATCCACAGATCGTAATTTAGACCTGAATCAGAGAACGATCACCCCTGATCCAGTACCCCCAGTGGTATTAGTCTCGACATGGAGGACTTTGTGACCACGACAGATTTACACGCGCTTCAACCACCAAGCACGCGGGGATTCTTCGGCCGGCGGGGTTCGAACTCGCAACCTAAGGGACGCGAATCCAACGCTCTACCAACCAGACTATCCCAGCCTTTATTAAAAACTAGCCGCCTTTGGCGACCAGCCGGTTCACCAATATTACCGCTCGCTACAATTTTCAATTAAATATTTTAAGTAACTGGTCTCTTAATAGATTCTCAAACAAAACAATTTTAATCTTCAAATTTTGATAGTCATACCAAACTTATACTGTTGTTTAGATGGTTTCGTTCAATTTACTCTATATATTTTGCTAATTTGCTGTCATTTCCGGTAAAACATCAACTTTAATTTAAAGTGAAAATGATGAAATTGCAATTAATATAAAGATATTTTTTAATAAAACCAAGCGTTTTATTTTATTTATCATCTTTATTGCTATTTATTTATTACTATTATTATTGAATATGAGTATTGCAAACAGAATATCTCGGTATTTAAGTCTTATGTGAACTACAAAATATTTTTGATAATTTATGTAATATCTCAAAGAATAATTCAACAAAAATTTCTCAGATTTAGCATAAAATTCAGTTTTTAGTTTTGCTTTCAAAAGGATTGAAATGAAATCAATAATAATATTTTGTTCCAGCCTATAAATATATTTCAAAAATTATGAAATCTAAATTTAATGCAGTAAAGTATCATATTCTGAGAAATATCCCGGACACAACAAATTTTAAATAAATGAATGAATGTTTCTATTTTCCACGATCAACTAAGACTTATTTATGAAGTTTTGAATGTTAAAAATCTAGAAAAACTCAACATTTTCATAATCTTAGGCTAATTATTCTTAGAAACCTGCGCGCTGATTGACGTATTTTTTTTTGAAACGATCGATGGAAAATCTAAAATTATCCTTTTTTTTTATTGAATAGTGATATTCAAATTTTCATAAATCAGTCAGTTTAAGTGATTGATTTAGTTGAATAGAAATTAACTCTTTTTATTTAAAATATTAGTGTTTCACATTTTGTTATTCGTGATTTCGACAGCAGAAGCTTTATGTAAAATCAAAAATTCGTTATTTATTAGAGCATTTATTGAATTAAGTTACATAAAATATAATCATTTTTCTATTTAGACCATTTTAGCAGATCTGTTGTGTTCGTGCGTCAACAAAAATAAAATGCATACAAACTTATTATGAAACTAAATCTTATTACATTATAGATAATATTATCAAATTTACATCAACTTATTTTCATTCAAAATTCTAGCATCGTTTTTAAACAACAAATTAAAAGTTCCAAAAATATCACTGTTGCCACTCTGAATTTCACAACTATTTACAAAATAAAATTTATAATTATTAAAATAATCGTTTGCTACTTTTAAATAAAATATTTAATATTTACGATTTATGTCGCAACAGATCTTTGTCTTACTAAAGGTTTACAAATTAGCTGTGTGGCCATGATTTGAATGGATATCCTGTTCATATTAAACAAAACTTGCCTTAAAATAAAACTTATTTATTGGATTAATAATATATAGAGTGTAAAAGATCATAAAATAATTTTTCTTGAATTTATTTTTTAGAAAAAATAATATTTCATATTTGTTTCATTTCCTACAGACACGTGACGAAAATTATATTTTTGCAGATTTCATTTCCAAAAAGATTTAATTTATTTTCAGTTAGAGCTTTAATCAATGTGATGGCAACACTTTGAAAAAAGCTATTTTTTTCTCCTGAATGCGAAACGTGCTTAATCCTCATTTTTATTTTTGACGAAAAAAATTATTGAAAAACATAGTTAAAATATTTATTTAAAAATTCATTAAAAATAGAAATTTAATTTTAAGATTAAAACAGTAGTATCATTTAAAAGATAAATTTTTGATCTTTAACTTGATGTAAAAATCTTTTTTGTGCGGTAATATTTTCGGAAGTTATAGCAGAAGCACGCCAAAATTTCACTTAATTTTTAAATAAATAAAATTCTAATTAAAAATTCGAAAAAATAACCCCCAGGTGCACATTCCCGGCCTCCAAGGTATACACGTGCCAAATTTGGTAGCTGTAGGTTGAATGGTCTGGCCTGTAGAGCGCCAACACACACACACACACATATTGAGCTTTATTATAAGTATAGATAATAAATAGAAGAAATATCACATTTAAATTAGAAATGGACCCAGAATGGCATGTGCAATTTCATGTCGTAAACGTTTAGTAATGTAAAAATAGCTTGTTAAGAGAATATTTGAAACCTAGTTCCACAAAATATTTATTTTTAGCAATTATTAATCTCTGATAACTAAGTGATTATTTTCACCTAGTGTTACAACAAATTTATCGAAGAATACACGTTAAAAATATTTATGCTTACATAAATTCATAAACTTTGCAAAATCCTCAGCAGTGCTATTTCCTTAAATTTAATGAAGAGAAAGTTAATAATTCATCGAATACATCATGCCGAAGTTCCCGATTTAATATTTATTATAACTTTCTTGTAAAAATGCATTTGCCATTTACAGGAATCTTCCAATAAAGGCATTAATGTTCTAGAAATCTTCACAAAATTGCTCTTTAATTTGTCACAAAATATCACCATGCATGCAAGGAAAATGATTAGTACGGATCATTTTGATAAAATATCCTTTCAGATTCAATACACAATTATATTAAAATAGAGTTTTCATACAATTAAAACTGAATGATTGTTTGAAACAATTACTGTTTTAAGGTATCTATCTACAATGAAAACTAATTTTTAAAAAGGACCTTAAAATTAATGTGTTAATTAATCAATTTAATGTAAAAAATACATTTTAAATACACATTTAAAATAAAAAATACATTTTAAAATATTTTATCTGAAAATCTATTTTATTTTTTTTCTCTTCTCAAGATTTTTTAAAATTCTTTTATTTTAAGTTTACTATAGGAAATGAAATTAAAGACCTTTTAAGAGAACTCAGTTTTCAATGGAATTGCAAATTATAATATAAATAAGATTTTTCATTATTCTCATTTCTTTTTTTTTTCATTTCATTTCATTTTTTCTGTTTTAGTTCTTTTATAATTACCTGATTATTATTTTGGATTATATTTAGCATGATTTTTTTTTGTTTTTGATTGTTGCAAATTCTGAATCATTAAAGTAACTTCTTTTTTTTATTAAAATTGTAACATCTGGGAAGAAAGGTACATAAAATATTCAAAACAGACAAGTTACAAATATCATTTGATAAGAGCATCTTCAGGTTAGGGAAAATATATCTTCAAACAAAAACAAAGAAATTTTAAAATCTTGTACCAGCTACCAAGCAAATCATTTGACATATTTATTGCAGGGAAAAAGAAAAGAATTCAAAATTTAAAATTTTAGAAAGTTAATTGCTTCAAAAAAAAGGCATATTCTACCAATCTAGAGTATTTTCAATAAATTGGTCTGACTGAAAATGAAAAACGAAATTATTATGGCCTTAAAAATTTTCATTTTTCAAATACGATTAATGAAATGTTATTCCAAAAATATTAGTCTGAAATTTGACTTACATTTGATTCGTAATACTATCTAGGAAATAAGCCAAAATATAAGTGCAATGATAAACAAGTAAAAAATTATACAACTTTTAAGCATTCAAAAATGATAAAAATTCTATAAAAATTTACAAATTTGCACTAAAACTCTAAATCACCGAAAATTTTGAGGTATTTCTAAATGTTGTATCAGTCCTTAGCCAATAAATCAATTATTAAATATAACAAAAAATATACCATACTGAATTTTTTTCATTGAGATAATTTTTTAAAAAAAGTCAAATTTAGAGAAAATTATATAAGTTTTCTCCGGTATGTAAAGAAATAATTGTATTTAACTTATATAATATGTATTTTTAAGATATGTTATATATTATACATATTTTAATGATATGACAAAAATGTTACATTTTTATATAAATGTCAATTGAAAAAAATATTGCTTCAAATATCATTATTTTTTTAAAAGACCTCCAAATGTAAACGGACACTTTAAGAAAGTAGTATTAAAATTAGGAAAGCACAATGCTGCAAAATTTTCCAAAACTCAGTCACTATAAATTCCTGAAAAATACATAATTAAATATGCCACGTGTCAAAGAATAAATGAAATCATGCATGCTTACATTTCGAAATCATCTACTATTAAAAATTTTAATAAGAGCATTATATTGGAATAACTCTTACAAAATATACCTGCAATAGTAATCTTAAAATTTATTAGGAAAAAGACATTCTTTAGTCAGCAAACATCCCCTCAAACACAACATGCCGAAAATAAATATTCAAATCTCCCATTTTTCAAGATAATGGTTCAGGCTTTGATATCGACCGAAACAGCCAGATTTTCATTCCAAACAAATTACCACAAATATTTTCAAAAACTGCGCTGTCATCAAAGATGCGCTTTGTCCTATTCTTTCGTAGCGCTCTCTAACAAGTAACACCACACCGAGTTCAACGAAGAGACAGTTTTAAATCTTATTCGTTGAGTGGCGTTTGCTTAATTACAAGCGGCGTAACAATGCACCCAATAAAAACCCAAGTAATCATCAAATTTCAAGCATTTACTAAGTGAAGTAATTAAAGTGCTCGGTAAGAAAGAGAAAGATTTCAGAGTAAATGGAACAAAATGTAAGAATGCAGCAATAACATCGCTTTGTTCGCTGATACATTCTTTCAGGGAAGTTCTAGGCCATTTGTTGCAAATGAATGCTTGTATTTGAACACTGTGTCTTAACAAAGCAAGTGTGCTTGTAAAATTCGAAAAAAGAAGCACCTTGTTGAATATAAATTCCATTGGACAATCAAAAAATTTACGTTCTTAAAATGTGGGAAAGTTTATAGTAAAGTTGTTAAGCAAGTACTTTTAAAATAAGATGCTATGCAAGATAAGGTATTGGATTTCGTGTAACTTAAGAATAATGTGAGGATTATTTTATGGTATTTCGCTTTCTTATCCAGTATAAATCTTTGTATTCTTTGATTTCCTCTTCTTTTTCATACAAAAGTAGTGACGGACAATAAATGTTTCATTATAAATTGTGCCTTCAAAACATCCTAAAAATTGCATTTTCTAACAGAAAAGAGATAATTTAAAATGTTTTCAGACGTTTCTTTGAGTAACATCGAATGGTTTAAAAAAGTTTTTATTGCTATAATTATTTTATAATAATATATTATCGTCTGGTATAGAAAATTTTGCTTTAATTTGGAAATAAAGTATAAATAATACAACTGGTACTGAAAATTAAATCTAGAGAAGTGTAATTTTCAGCACGTGTCTGCATGAAATGAATGAAATACTTTACTTATACTTTACCATAAGGAAAGTAAAATCCGTCTTTTTCCTCCTATAAATTCTGATCTATATACTTATGGAATAGAGGTTGAAGGAATTTCTAAGTTGTGGGTCACATGAATCGCTAACGGGATGATGTGTAATGGAACAATTAAAAATTGTATCCGATTAAAGCACTATACATTTTGTACATTGCATACGATGATTGTACTGCACATTTTCCTTCCTTTGAACAAAATTATTTTATAAAAATTTAACTTGAAGTATTTCAACAAATTCTTGATATGCAATCCAAAAATTACAAAATTGCCTTCTCATGCACGCACTGATAGGAAATCCCAATCAGTATATTTAATAAGGTTTTTAAAAACTGGTGCCTTATTGCTCATAACGATCTCAAATCTCTTGATCTAATCACAAGAGATTTTTCCTTATAAAAAATGATATCCGTGCTTCCTTTTTACGAAAATTAGAACTGTAAAATACAATGAGATGCTTCATGACACTATATTGTTCAGAAGTCATCCAGTGAGTGTATGTAGTAGAAATCCAATACACTTGATAGTATGTTGTTTTGTTTTAATTTAGCTATATTAAAGTCCCGTTTTAAAGCGACATAAAGGCTATTTTGAGATTTACCTCGTAATTTTGAACCTATATCAGATAAGGAGGGCTACACCAACCTGGCACAACCTCTCCAAACTTCCACACATACCAGAGGGAGGACGTTCGGCGCCGACGGATTTAACGTGCACCAGACCCGCTTACACCACGGTTCATTCTATGAAAATATTGAATATCTAGGAGCTCAGATGACAGAAACAAAGACATGAGTTGTAGCAATGAACAGTAATGTAAGCACTAACAACACAGTAAGAGACAATTCCTCACTAACAATATAAAAACGCATCATAGCACTGCTGGACTGAAGAAATGGTTCTTTAATAAATATTTAAAGTGAGAAGAACTATCTCCTAGTGAAAAATCTTCTTATTTTATAGCTTTCCCAAAAGGAATAGGAATTTGTAATTTTCTGGAAGGATCTCGTATCTTGACTCCTGATGAAGATATCACTATAATTTTTTTTTCTAGAACATTTACTTTTGCCAAATCAATTATCAAATCATCATCAAGGCCAGATATTAATGAATTAGCATTCAATATCAAATTATTGAGCGACATTTCTATAAGATGATACCTACAGTAATTGTCCAATCACCAAGGAAACATTTGACAGGTATTGAAAATAAAGCTGAAGCTTTCAACTAATTATTTGTACTAATATTATTTTTTAGTCATTATTTGCCTTTGCAAATACAATATATATTTTGAAATACTTTACATTATGAAAATGACGGTAATTTATTTAAAAAAAACAAAAAAGCTCTCAGATATCTAAAAATTGAGATTTTAAAGAAAATATGGAAATTATCTTTTATACTCAAACAATAAACAGGAAAAATATTGAATAAATCAACAAAAAAGATTTCTGAAATATATTTTGCATATTCCTTTTTATATACATAAAAATGTTCAGAACCATAAGAAGTATTCAACATTCTAGACTATTCTCGTAAGTAAATTTTTCCCGATCAAAAAATAAAAATTGGCATTTAATGAATGAGAGAACCTATACTGCTAAACCTATTTTGACCATGTTGATATATAATTATAAACATCATTTAAAAAATTTCAAATAAAATAGTTAAAGATCAATTTGAAACATCTACATCATAGAAATATAATTTCAAATCATCATAGAAATATAAACATCTACATCATAGAAATTTCATATCTAATAAATCTCATCTCCTTTATATCAATCATTTCAGAAAAAAAAAAATTCATTTCTTCAATCATTACCATGACAACAGCAGAAATCTCTATATAACCAATACTCTGATGCAAGGAATTTACCCTTAACAACTGCTTAGAGAAATATTCAGTAAGGAATTTCACATATTTGCAGCCAATACATAAGATTACTCTCTATCTTCCGGCGTACTAATAAGGTTTCCAGGTAAACACCTTATTGTTTTCATGGCATTGTGTATCAAGCGCTTGTTATTGCCGGGAAAAAGCGGCAAAATATTGCCCCAGTTTTTAGTCTTTTGTAAAATAAGAGTCAATTTTTTTTAAATTAGTAAAAGTTATAAGATTTTAAGAAAATGTTGTAGATATTTGAAAATAGGTGTAGTAAAGAAGTTAAATACGACGACATTCTTATATAGAAGTAAAGAACCGCAACTGCGATCAAAATTTAAATATATTTATATATTAATGAAATCCTTCACCTTTCTATTCTAAGTACCTTTTTTGATTTATTTTTTACTACAATTAGAAATGAAGTTGAATGCGGTTTAACAGGACTTAACAACTGAAAATTGAACCGTAAACAATACTATAAATAAGTATTTTTCATTGTTTTTGCTTATATTATTTCAAAACTCTGCTTTTTCCTCTTTCATTTTCTTTGTTACATATTAGAAATTAATCTGGAAAATTTTCAGTATGAATTTCTTTTTTTATTGGACATTTTGATAATTCTAGATGACTGAAACATCAAGATTTTTCACTGATGCTCCAATTCCTGCCAATAAACACATTGAAAAACATTAAAATAAGATAGATATTAATTGATAAAAATACTTTTTTTTTCCTTTCTGTATCCTAAATGTTAGATCATATATTTAAAAATTAAGTGTAAATCATAGTTGATTCATGCTGCAGCCAAGTTCAGATTGTCTGAACTTTGAAACGATGTATTTCTTTGAAGATCTTAAGTGATCTCTCTTAATTGAGATAAGACAAGATCCGTTAAATGATTGAAGAAAATTTCCTATAGAAAAGTCTTACTTATAACTCCTACATTTTAATTTTAACCATGTCTTAGAAAAAATTGGCGAATTTTGAAACATAAAACATAAGGATTTTTTTTTGTAATTAAATTATTTATCAAATGTATAATTTACAGATTGTAATGAAATAATGAGTTATTAACATCGTAAATCAGTAGAAAAAATATTTTTCTTAAAGCATTTATTTTCTAATAATAAATCAAATATGCAGTTGTGATTAATTTCAAATAAATACATTCAGAAGAAGAAAAAATCGTTTCAAAATTTTCATATGTTATTATCAATTCAGTAATTACAGTAGACATTTTAATAAATTCACAATAAAAATTAAAATATGAACATCGTGTAATTTGAAAATCTAAGAAATTTAAAATAAATAACATCTTAAGATTATACTACAGAGAAGATATTAATAATAATAGGTTATAAAAGATGTATAATATTTGTAAATATTGCATTATTAGATTTCATATTATTGTATTGAAAATAATGCGTTCTAAAATCACAGAATTTGGAGGAAAAAAACTTAAGAATAAAACAGAAATGATTATACCATTTTAGGGAAAGGGAATCCTGTTCAAAATATATTTTTAAACTAATTTTTGAGTTTCCAGCTTTAGAGGCATATACACACTATATATTATTGCAATCAGCGAAAAGACTCTTATTTTACAAAACTGAGAAATCGCCTTTTGAAGGTAGAAAATTTCTCGTTCCTATAATAACTAAAGTTTTTTTTAAGTATAGATCTCAACCTTACATTCATTTTTTCAATTCTTGTACCAATTATTTATCTGCAAATTCAGAAACCAGTACGAAGATTTTTTTTCTCTTAAAGTTCGATTTTGTGGCCTTTTATATAATTAAACAGAACAAATTACCAGGTATGCGATTAAAATGTTTAATACACACCCTTAGATTTTTTTTCTCAAAAAACATTTAATGCATTTAACTTAACATTTTATCTTTAATAAAAAATTTCAAAACGCAAATAATCTTAAAAATCTCAATGAAGAATGAAATAGGATTATCTGTCATTTCATCTGTGATTAGAAAATAAATTTAAAACATATTTGGCATTTAAAAATTCTAGTTGCAAAAGAATTGATTGGCCATTGATTCAATCAATTAAAATACAAATTTTTCCACTCATTCATTATATTTAGTGGAAAAGAAAATTAGATAAAAATAAAATGTTTTTCTTCGAGAATTCATTAAAAAAGAGAACAAACTGCTTTTAAGAAATCGTTTGGTTATCAGGAAAAGAACATAGAATAAAGTAAATATAATTAAAACGATGCATTATCGATATATTTTTAGAGCTGGGGATCTTTCAGGTATATTTAGAAATGTCCGTCTTTGTTAATCTTGAGTTTGAACGATTAATGTTGATTTTGCTAATGCTTAGAGGGTAATGTTTTCACTTACATTAAAAAAGACAATGGAGAAAATAACAAAGTAATTTTTATAAGAATGTGTCCTCAGTAAAAAAACTGATAATGTTTACCAAATAAAGCAGTTAAAGTATTCCTCATTTCATTCTAGTTGAATTCGTCAAAAGTTAAAATTAGTTTTAAAAGTTAATGTTATAGCTTGAATATAAACAGATATTGGCCCGCATATAAAATAAATATGCAAATAACCTAACTAAATATGTAAATAACTTCAAATTTAAAAAGAATGGCGCAAATTGGAAGGCAGATGGATTTTCTGTCATTCCAAAATATAAGGAAGGTTATAGAGACAGTGTATGTTGGAGATATATGGAATGGACTTTTTAATTTAGCACTTCCAAATTTCTTGAATTCTCTGGAAAGTGTTAATATGCACGTAGGAGCGATTTAAATAAAAAATTAAGTAGAATTTTAATTAAATAAAAATTAAATGCAATTGTATTGTTTGGTTGAAAAAAACTTATTATTTACACCATTTTAAAATTTAAAAAATTATTCATATTTATACCAATTTTATTATGAGCAAATTTTTCCTAAGATATGTTATTTTTTAAAGCATTTTGAATTATTTTCAATAATAAATTTAATTTTTGCACTGAAATTCGTATATGTCCCCAATATTTTAAATATATTTTTTTATCATCTCAAAAATTATATATTGTTATAAACCTGCAATTCGGCTTCCCAGCATAATTTGTTCCATCATTAGAAAGAAAGTTTTACAGTCATCTGAATGGGACGGAGTCCAGGTGTGCGTCGGAGGTCCAAGAGCTTGGCGACAAACTTGGCGACCATTTGGCGACGAATTTGGCGACTTCGGCGCCAAAATAGATAATACCCGAAACTTCGAGAATTTTCCCGATCCGTCCAGTAGGAACCGAGATACGCCTCGAACGTTCCTGATTGGTTGAGAGGCTTCTAGCCCCGCCTCCTGAGACCTATAAAAGGAAGCGGCCTCCGCTGCCAAAGGAGACGACGAGTAGTCCGAAGACGGAGCGGAAAAGCCAGTAGTCCGAGTTCGGGAGCAGCGAAGGTAGAAGTCAGTAATCCGAGTCAGAGTCGGAGAAGTAGAAGACGGAGTAGTCGGAAGCGACTGAGTCAAGCTAGTGCTGAACTGAGCTGTGCGCTACTGTCTGCAGTAGATTCTGGTTGTATGCTGCTGTGTGTGCTGTTGTATGCTACACGTTCGGGTGAAGATAATCGTCTTCTGTGCTGTATATAGTTGTCGCTTTGTGCTGTCCTGTGTGTCTTCGTGTAAATAAACGTCGTTGTTTTATTTTCTACTACCGTCTGCTGATTGAGCGTTCTACACACCATATCACTTCCACTATCCAAACGAGCCCCGGTAAAGAAAATTTCGCAACAATATCTTTAGTCATATATATTTCTTATTCAAATATTGTTAGAAACCGAAATGAAATCATTTCTTTTTCAATAAAATTTCCCGTGAATATTTTTTATATGGTAGTAACGTCAAAACCCCTTTTAGTATCTTATGCATTTACTATTAAATAAAAACAATCGGATTCGTCGCAACAATAGTTTGAAGTCTTATTCGTTAAGTGAGAACACTTAATTATACGTGAGGAAATGTATCATGAAGCAAAAATTTTCGCCGTTTATTAAGTGAAGTAATTGAAATACTGTGCATGCAAAAGAAACGAATTAAAGAGATAAAAATGGGGTTAAATCATAATAACATTGATTTGTTAGACTATGTTTTCCTTCAGAGTTGTTCTGGATCAGTTATTAAAGAATTTACCAGTCCAGAAGAATAGAAATTTTTATATTTGAAAGTTTTAACAAAATAATCGCATTACAAAGAAACTTTTGTTAGAAAAATATTTTCGATTGACTATGGAGAACTAGAAAATTTTTCTTCAAATTATTTATTAAATTTTTTAAATTAGATAGTGAATCAGATAAAAATATATTCCAAGTATATATAATGTTTTTAATTCTTCATAATGTATTAGATATATTATAAAGGATCTTCTTTATAACGTCTTTTTCTATTTCGTTTATTTGATATTATTTTGGTAACTTCTTTTATCCAACATCTCAGTAATCATATATTTTTCAAATATAATCAGAATCAAATCAGCTACGCCCACCCTGCCGTGGCACCAGAGCAATCTTAATGCCAGTTACTGCAAAAGCACGGAGGTGGGAAACTGAGATTAAATCCTAATTGTCATCAAAGGCCACATAAAACCACTCACACAGCAGATATGTTTCGTCATTTGAATGACTGTAATTAGCCTCTACTACATTGCTATACTAATTAAAAAGCGAAAGCAAACCACTGCATGATCAATAAATAGTCTATAAAAATAACTGAATGTTTACATTTAATTTTTACACATTTCTATGCAAAATTTGTTTACAAATCAACATGTTGGCAATGATGAATTTTTAAAGAACATTTTTCAGTCTCTGAACTGTTGATCCTATAATTTTGTACACTTTTGTATTTTTCATGAAAGTAAAAAATTTAAACACAACATTCAAAACTGAACTATGAACTAATATATCGATATTCTACTAGATATTGATTGCATCCATTAGATATTTGCAGAATATGCTTGTGCTTACATAGTTGAAATTTCGAGAAACAAATATTTATATAAATTTCTTAATGATTATAATAAATTTTTAAAGTTCAATTACTAAAAAGTAGAAAAAAAACAATTTCTTCTTATCACATTAATAAGAGTACACTTTAAACATTTGGTTCATTAAATTTATTCGTTTGAATCTTTATGGATAAATGTATGAAAAGAAATACAAAAATCAAGAGTGTACATAAATTTAAAGCTTTCTTTTTTATTATAGAAATATAGTTAAAGTAACAATTCTGGATGTTACTATAATATATTCATAAACTAACTAGTAAAATAAATGTGTGAAACGAACATACTCTTTTGAGAACATAAATTGTTATCTATGATGTGTAACTATATATCAAACATCTTTCTAGATCTAAACTAAAACTACAAGAACACCGCTCGTGAGAAACTTAAAACTGTGTTTGGAATTTATAATGCAAAATATTACTTCTTCTCTTTTTTATATTTTTTCTTCAGTTCTTCAGGAAGAGAATAAATCAGATTAGATGTTAGGAGTAAGCAAAAGCAAGAAATTCAGAAAATAAAAAAATAAACATTTGCATTCTAAACAATTGTATTTATTTAATTGAAATGTGTTTAAAAAATTAAAAATCACATTCTTTTTTCAGAAGAAAAAAATTTTTATGATTGGAAATGCTTTGAAAGAATGTGTAGAAAATTTTTGTTGTCGAAAGTACAAAATCCAATTTAAATACGATAGTAATTTGAATATTCTCAGATATTTTAAATTTTTTTCAATCCTTCTAACATTACAGTAAATATATTTATAAATTAATCTTAAAGGGTTTTAATTTAATAATATAAAATGTAAGTTTATTTTATATATTAATATTTATAAAGTTAGCTTAAGTATATTTAAGAACTTATATATAAGATAATAATTATGTATAAATTATTATCTTGTATATAACATAAAATTTGTAAAATATTATCATAGATTTAATATAAGATAATTTGATTTGAAACAATATTTTGAAATTAATTTTTAATTAACGAGCAAGATAATTAAAATTGATTTTCAGGCAACTTACTTTTACTATACTTTTTAGATATAGTAAGAAAATAAAATAAAAAAATAATAATATTCTAAGAAAATATAATTTATTTGGACAGTGCATCATTGTCATATAGTCTTTAATTTATTAATTAGTGAAAAGTGCTTGATTTTTTTGTCGAAAATAAATGATATATTCATAGAAAAAAGAAGAATTTATATTTGGTTATAATATTTATAAAATGCTACGAAATTTAATCTTTTAATAAGGATGTTTCCACTATCGCGGATAAATACCGAATTTAAAAAATCTTTATATATAGACACAAACTTCCAATTAACCGTTTCTACGAGGAAGAATAATTCGATACAAAATTATTTACAAAGTACAAGGGTTAATTTAATGCTTTGAATAATAAACATATATAATTGTTTCAGGTTGAGTTTTCCCAAAAATTTAATTTAATCTTTTTACCATTCTATAAGTGTTTTTAACAATTAAAATTGCAAAATGAATAATAAAACATCAAAACGATGCGCATCTTGAGTAGTGACCATGAGTCACCTCTCAAGTACAAAGTATAAATAACATGTTTCTAAAAATAGAAAGAATTATCTATTTCGGTTTATTATGTCAATAAATAGTTTAGTGAAAAAATTACGAAGTTTTTCTTTTTTTTTCTCATACATTCTTCCAATATAATTAGATATTTTTTATCAAAATATATTATAACATACTAATATTTTAAATTAAAAAAATGTAATCGTTTATTTATAAATCTCCTTGATTTTTGAAGTTCTTAGATATATTATTATGAATGAAATGCTGCCTATAAAAATGGCTATGACGCACGAGTAACTAAGACTTACTTTTGGCCCTAGATGGCGCTACTGAAATAAGAGACGCTGAAACTCGGTTCTCTCTTGACAAGTGTCATAAACAACAACAACATATATATTATTTTAAAACAATCCAAGGCCATATCGAGCAAAAATTGACAATAAATCTTCTTCGAGTTGGTCATTGATATTGTTTAAAAAACTTTTAAAATGCTGAATTAAATAATAAAACTTCTGAAGTAATAAAATATATAAATTGCAGAAAAGAAATATATTAAATGTAAAAAATAAAAGAATGGATACATAAAAGCCTAGGTGAAGGGGCAAACTTGAAATAGGAACACACAGACACGATTTATTTTACGGAAATCGTTTGGTGAGTGTAAAATGCAAGGAGGTGAGCAAACTCATTAACAATGCTTCCTTCCACAAAAAATAAATAAATAAAGAATAAAAGAAAAGGAAAAGCGCAGGCTACAAGAACAAAGTCAAAGCCGAAGTGTATTCAAAGAACAGAGCTTGCAGAATAAAACATAGTACATACATATGGTGTCATTAATTTAGCTAATTAAGCAGCAAAATTCATACAATTTGGCGTCACCAATTAATAATACTATTATTAATCCCACGAGAGAATTCACTAAATTGCTACAACCACAATCAATTTTATAGATTTATCAACAAGACGCAGGAATTTCTAGAAAAATCTGGAGATCTCGCTTTTAATAGAGACATAGCCAAAATTCTTGCATTTATCAAAAATATTTTTTCCCCAAATAGTAGCCAAATTCAGAAGATTAATCGACAAAGGAGAATAATCGATTAATCTCCAAATTCAGGAGATTAATCGATTAATTCACTGAGATTCACTGTTAATCTCACTTTCCCAACAAGTCACAAACTTAGCTGAAAAAAATTATATTACATATGTAATAATATAAAGGTTACGGTAACGGTGATTATACGTAATTACAGGAGGTTATTAATAAGTTGAGTGCTGATTATGGATAATCACGGGTTATTATACATAATCACCGGATTAATCGCATTTTTATTTGTAATTATACAAATCACCGGATTAATCACTATATATCAACGTCTTTGGAGACTATATGTTACTCAACACAATATGAATGTCGGTTGCATTAACTTTAAATTTCTTGTACAAAATTTGATCAATGATGGGATCATGATTATTTCAACATGGTATTTTTAAGCCTCAAATTGAGATGAACAATAATTGAAATAATCATTATTGAGATAAACATAATATCATCGTATAAAGTTATAATTTTATTAATCTTGTAATTGTTATGTTTATCATACACAAGATTTCCTCCGAAAAATTTAAATAACCTAGCAAAATAATGGCCTTAAAATCCTAACTTTTTTTCCATATATAAATTCTAATTTACCTAGACTTCCATGACATATTGTAAAATATAAAATTGTAAAAATAAATATTATTGTAAAATATAAAATTCCTCAGAAGTAATTATTAAATTAAAGCAAAAAATTTAGAATTGATTGGTAATTTATTCATATTATTGAAATAAAAAGCTATATTTTCTGTCTAATTACAAGAAATGAGAAAAATAAAGTTAAAACACAATAACATTTCTGTGTTTTTGCTGGAAAAAAATGTTTTTGAAAAATCATTTGGCTTATAGAGAAAGAAAATAACTAAAAAACGATCAATGAAATGATGCAATAACAATGCAAGGGAAAAAAAGATTTTTCTGTTACGAAAATTGTTTATTCTGTTGAGAGAAGTTTATTTTGAAAAAAATTGCATTATGAAAATAATGGAGACTGCATATTAAATTTTTTAAACAAAAAAAAATTTTTTTTTAATATAATTTGTAAAATGATAACTGATTCGAAACGATGATTTGAAATTATAGTCAATGTAATGTAAGATTTATTTAAAGTTATTTCTTCTCTTTTTTAACTATATTTTAACTATTACAATATTTAACTCTTATAATACTTAACTATATATATAGCCACTTGATTTATGCAATTAAACTGCCCCAAAGAAAATTTTATATTTATCGGCTTTTAAATGAAAATTCAAAAATTGTAATTTATCTTAAGCGTCAAGCATTCCAAATTGAATCGTAATCCTAAAACTGTATTTAATGTTTATAATATATATTTTATTTTCACTTATAGAAGACACAGCTGAATATAAAAGAAGGTTTACAAACTTATATTACAAATATTTTAGGTATTTATTTTGTAATATAATTGAGAAAATAACTTGAAAAACGAGTATTTTAATTTTATAAGATCTAGAAATTATAATATTAAATAATTTTACGGATCGGCAATACTGTTTTCTTACAATGTTTCTTGCAATTTCTCATTCTTAGAAAAGAGAGACTTATGGGTATTTTATTAAATGAACCCAGTTCTTGCCGATAAACTTGGTGTAATGATTTTAGAATTTGAAAAATGCAAGTTATATAGCGACGTCTTTATTAAGAAAGGAGGTCAATGGATGACTTTTCTAAGTAATTCGATATCCTCTAGCAGCGACTATATAAATTCAAAATATTCATTATCCAAAGTTGTAATTTCAGCAAGCTGGTCAGTCAAATTGTTTTCCGTAATATCTACCTCTATCCAATCATGTGATTAAATCATTAAACTAATTTCCTTTTTATCACTCAATTCGTCGCCAAAATCAGGGATCATTTCTTCAATATTCATTAAGAATCTATGCAATTTTTTTTCTAGATATTATACTAATATTGTAGGGAAGCAGTGTTTCAAATTCGTAACAATGCCGGGTCTGAAACTTTTGCGGAGTTAATCTTCACATCCTATCCAATCTACAAGTGAAATTTTGTTTAATTTCGTTTTGTCATTTGGTTGCAGATGGCATTAAATAGGAAATATTAATTTATGGCCAATTTATACTTGGAAAAAATAGATTAAGATATTGGACTAGGTCAAAATCACCAATTTGCTTAAAACTTTATTTTATTTACTTATTTTTGCAGTTTCAAAAATTAGGCTCATTTCTGTTTCCAGTGATATCTTTATTCTGTATCTAAGTCAATTAGAATTCAAATTATAGCAAACTATTGACATGAAAGTGATGCTAAATTTAAAGCATTTAAAATCTGTAAATAAATTTTCTGAAGGGCGAGTTTTTTCATAGTTTTACTGAACAAGTATCGTCATATCTTTAAGAAATAATCAAGTCATTTTAATGAAATATATAATTAGCGCTCTTTATGTTACACTGAATGTTTTGAACTATGGATTTGATGTTAAATGGTCTAGAAATGAATTTATATTTGTTTAATTCAAAAATTTATGAAAAAAAATCTGAAATTAAATTCCAATAATATCTTTATTTTGCCTCTATCTCAATTTCAAGCCAAGTTACAGCAAACTATTGACATGTTATCGATGCTTATGTACAAGCATGTAAAACCTTTTAATGTATTTTCTGAAGAACGAGTTTTTTCATAGTTCTACTGCAAGAGTATCGTCATATCTAAAAAAATAATCAAGATATCTCAATGAAATGTATAAGTATAGCTAGTTATGTTATTCAGAACGTAATGAACTATGAATATGGTGTGAAAACACTGAAAGTGGATTTATGATTGTTTAATGCAAATATTACTGGAAAAAATCCAAAAATAAATTCCAATGATATCTTTTTTATTCTTATTATTTTTATAATTATACTTATTATGACCATTATATTTAAAAAAATAATCAAGATATCTTCATGGAATTTATAACTATTGCTCGTTATGTTATTCAGAATATAATTAACTATGTATTTGAAGTTGAAGACACTAGAAGTGGATTTATGATTGTTTAAGGTGAATATTGTTGAAATAAATACCAAAATTTCATGAATAATTTCATATAATACACACAAAAATTTAACTTTTGAATGAATTTTTAGATAATTATTGCAATCTAAGTTATGTTACGCATGTAATTTTACAAAGAAAAAGGAAAAGCTTCTGTAGATCCCAGTTTTTGTAAATAAATGCTAAAATTTTGACCAAAACATAATTTTTCTTTAAAAGCTACATATATATCTAAATAATTTCACTTTTATTCACCATTTTATACATAATAAAAAACATAAAAATTTTTTTTGAAAACTTCCCTCTAAACCTAGTCAAATATCTTAAGTTGAATGATTTCCGATTTCAGTCAGAGGAATATTATGAATAATTTCCGTTTTTCGTGTGGAATTCAAAATTTTTACATATGATTTTTTTCATTTAGAAGATTTATAAGAGGCAACGAGATTCATCATAACTTTTTTAGCCTTAAAAGCAATATGATGAATTGAAAATCCAGAAAGTTAAGAATGACATCAATCACGTCAGTTATTCAAACATTTCGGTATTCAGTAAAATCCCTATTCATTATTATAGAGTAGAAACTTAAAGGAGTAATTTTTGAAGGAAGTGAATTTTTTCCTCCGTTTATGAAAACCTTTTCTACTCTTTACTTTTAAAATATACTTATTTGAAACGGAAACATACTCCTTTCCATTTAAATCAATATAAAAAAATCAGTACAAAAGCCAACACAACTTCAATGAATGTTATAAAGTTGAATAGAAAGTGAATTTTAATCGATTTCGGAGGTTAAGTTTGATTTCTTTAGAACTACTCATATTTAATAAAGTAATATATCAAATATTTAAAACTGAATATCATTCGTATTGAATGAAAATAATCTCTGATTGAAAAAGAGAAAATTTTTTTTTGAGCAAGCATCTCTGACCTTAATCATTTAAATAATATATCACTACATCATAATGTCGCATTTTGAACTGTAAATACTTGTTCTCAGAGCAAAAATGTTATATTTTAAAATTAAATTTAGTTGAATTTCATTTGCTGACATTTTTTCATACCGTCAGCGAATGAAAAGCTTAACAGCTTCGATAAAGCTCTAGCTTAACAGCTTCGGCGACCACACATCTGAAAATGACAAAAAAATGTACCTAAAAGTAGATCTCAAATATATTTAATTATTTCATACATTAAATTTATTCCATTTAATTTGCCTATTTTTACTGAAAACTGTTCGTTACTTTTCTCTTCAGCTAATTTAATGCTGAATTCCATCGGAGTAAATCTCTACGAAAATCACCCCCGAATGTTATGGTAAATTGCATTTTTTTATATATTTATTATATATATATATATTACTTATCTTTAGCAATTTATCAGCTATCCCAAATGTTAAAGTATTGAAGTCCACAATCGTCAACCAGAACTTATTGTCGAACATTTGGGATAATGTATTAACATAGTATGAATAGTAGCGAAGTTTCATTACCCAAATATTTTCGCCAAACTTTAATGAATTTGTAATCGTTCAAAGCCAACGCATAAAAAAAAGCCAAACTATGAACACACATAAAAAAACAAACTTATTTTATATGCATTTCATTGTTTTATGATATTCTATTAGTTTTGAATTTTAATCTTATCATATAAATAATAATTATAGATACTATATACCTTATAGCATTACTGCTAACTCCTAGTAAAACGATACTAGAAGTCGCCAAGTTAAATAAAGGAACCCTTTGTCTCCAAAAATTAGTTACAAGAAAGATACCTAATATAAATAGTCACAAAACATAGAAATGAAATTTTGCTTTAAAACCTAGGAACTTTTATACTGGTGCTGGATTACAGCGAGAGAAGAAATTATTCTTTTCTTATTCTATTTCCATAAAAATAATTTTATAACTTCTGAATTCACTTATGTGCTCATTTTTAATATACTCATTAAATCCCATTTATACAAATATATTTTGTAATTCAAGTAGGATTCCCTAAAGGTCTTCAGATTATGATTGAGAATAAAAATATTTACTTAAAACTGAAAACATATGTAGTACAAGTCAACCTTGAATTTCATATTATGTTAATAAAAATGATAAGAAGTAATTTATATTATGCTAATAAATGACTAGGAATAATTTATATTATGCTAAAATAAATGACTAGGAATAATTTATATTATGCTAAAATAAATGACTAGGAATAATTAATATTATGCTAAAATGACTAGAAATGATTTATATTATACTAATAAATGACTATAAATAGTTTATATTAAGCTAATGACTAGGAATAATTTATTTTATGCCAATAAATGACTAGAAATAATTTATATTATCCGAATAAATGACTAGGAATAATTTCTATTATGCTAATAAATGAGAAGGAATAATTTATATTATGCTAATAAATGACTAGAAATAATTTATATTATACTACTAAATACTCATCGAGTATATAAAAGTATCTCGAGGAGAATTAATAATTCCATAGACATTTCATCTCTTGTTATAATAAAAATAATGGACGGAATCAAAAATAAAAGAATTTTATTTGAAACGACTTAAATTGAAATCTATTTACAATAATACAAATGTTTACAGTTAATTAATCAAAATAATCCAGGCATCAAAAAGATTACAATTGCAGTCTTTTGGTGACTGAAAAGTCAGACTAGATTGAAAATTCAACAGTTTATACAGGCAAAACTCCTCTGATTCCTGACCAAGTTCAGTCATTTCATTGCCGTCAAAAATACCAATGATCTTGTGACGCATTTAATCAAAGAAGGAACAACAGTAACTAATTTTTCAGCGATTACAGCAAACCTATAATGCATTCTCGAAAAATTGTCCAATTCTTCAGAAAAGAGTAGAAATTTTAGAGCTAAATCGCCAAATATATTGCCAAGTCTTTCACCAAATCTCCAATTTTGACAATCAGTCTTAGCCCAGAAAACCTCGCGAAGAAATCAAAACATTCTCAATTTACAAAATTCGAAATAAAAATATAATTTATATAATAATGAACCTTGATTTTTAATAAAAATATAAAGATTGATAGTTAAAGCATGATATTTTACAAATTTTTATTGTCTTTATTTAATAGGGCATCAAAAGAAACAGAGCAACCATTCTCTCTGTATTCATTTATCTCTATATATATCAAGAAATGTTTTATTAATATCTTTAACACCTACAGAAGTTTATTATTTTTTTTTAAACATTACCTCAATCTCCTGTAGTCTAATTAAAAATTCTGAAAGAATGCAGAAACTAGAGCAATAATTTTTTTATATAATTGTTTTATTGTTACTTTATTTATATATTATTAATACCGTTATTCATCCTTCATTTCCTACACTTAGGTAACTTATCAATAAACTTTTAATTTTGGTCAATACTTTTATAAATTAATGCAGATTAGCATTTAATAAACTGAATTCATAATTATAAATCTGAAATTCGTGAAAAATTGGGGAAAATAAATTGAAAAAATTACTAAAAGTGAAATGTAAATTATTTTCTCTTCTTATTCAGTTTCTTTATTTTAATTATCTACTTTTTTTCCTTAGCTATAAAAAATTCCTAATTATCTCCCAAATTTGTAAAACAAGCAAGCATTCAACCCTTTTAATTTAATTAGTTTCGTTTTTAAAAAATGTTTATTTTTAAAATAGGAAATTCCATTTTATATGACGTAATTTTCTGAGCAATAAATTTTTATTACAATTATATTATTGAAAGTTTTATTATTTCAAATTATTAACATTTCCCCAAATTAAAACATAAATAAACAGGAAGATGGTAATTTTATCTTTATATCTGATAATACAAACTTTGAAGTTTAATTCCATTATAAAGATGATAACAATATCGATCAAATTCAACTGAAAATTTTTAAAAAACAATTCATAAAATAATTATATTGGTTTCAATAGTCAATATAGCATTTACAATTTTCCTGTATTATATCATCCAAGAGATGGGATTCAAAACTGCGAAGAAAAATCTTGTCATATTTTCACATTTTGTATTTTAAAAGTAATATGAATTTACACATTTAATTAAAGAAGTCATCAGGAAATAACAATTTTCTTTGAAAATTATTTTTGCTTTCCAGTAAGGAAGTATCCAAAATGAAGGTACTGAAATCTTGTTTTCGAACTCAATGATTGCAAAAAGTGAATTTTTGGAATTATGTATGCCAAACACGATAGATCAAAAGTTCTAGAAGATTTCGTATGTCATCCTTACAATAAATTTGAAGATTTTTTTTTGCCAAATTTTGAACGAAATACATCTAAAAGAGTTTATCTATCCCAGAGCAAGTAAACATAATAAATTTTCAAAATGTGAAAACAAAACTTGTAAATAAACTTCAGTACATAATTTTCACACACGGCATAATACTTAAAGCAAACGTACCAGATTTCGAAACAAACCTGTAAATTAATTGGCTCTTTGTTAGGCATGCATGTAAACGCGATAATACGAAAATACAACGATTTAGATAAATAGAGATTTGGTACATGATTTTGTTACTAAAATTACGGATATTTTTTGCTAAATTATGGTTTCTATCGCTGAAGACACCTTATTTTCTTCACTATACAATGAAAATCACACAAAATGCTGACTGTGAAATTAAAATCTGATAAATCATAATCTAACCGAAATCCCCAATTTATTTATTTATTTATTTCGATGACATAAAATTAAAAACTTTATTAGAAAATTTTCACAAAATTAAAGATGAATAACTCAAACGTTTTCATGTGAATAATTCAAAAATTTTCATATGTATATATTGTTCGTCAACTTTTTTTTTTGAAACACGGAACATTGCAATTAAGCTGCTATCCACTTATTCATGTTTTGAAATGTTCTACATATAAGTTTCTATATGTAGGACTGAAGTTACCGCCCCGAGGACTCAAGTTTCTGCATTTCAATATATATATGTGTAGACTTAGATCAAATTTCTGGCCTATATAGCTTCCATACATACATACATTCGAGCACACATATAGACAAAAAAACATGCATCTTTACTTTTAGTACAGATTTGAGTAGTTTTGCACGAGGAAAAAACTAGCAAGACTTTTTTTTAATCGGATACTCACACGCTCTCTCGCTTTTCAATAACTTAGTTTACTATTTCGCATGCTCTCTCATAAGTATATTATCTTCTCATAAGTATATTATT
>JAPMOR010034487.1:141830-157741 GCA_026543865.1 Argiope aurantia | reverse complement strand
TCGCATGCTCTCTCATAAGTATATTATCTTCTCATAAGTATATTATTCTTCTCGCATGCTCTCTCATAAGTACATTAAGACTCCTTGTCACTCCCAAGTATATAAATACACTGGTGTGCAAAACTTAAGCAACAGTTATGTTTATTGCCATAACTTCACGAGAAATCATCTGAGACATGAAATTCAGAAATGAGATACAGCATTTTGTTCTGAAAGAATGACGAAAGCATAGTTGCGCAGAAATGAATACAATGCATACAGTATGGAATCAAACAAAAAAAAAGACTTTATTGAACTCACAGTATCGTTACACATGAATGTCTGTCTAAGAGGTAGAACAGCAAGCAGATGTTCCTTAGTATGGGATATGCCCTCCCCTTACTAAAATGGTTGCTTCGCACCGTCTCCCCATACTCAGCACCAGATTGTCCAACAGTTCTTGTGGTAAGAGTGCCCATTCCTCAATCAGCATCTGTTTAAGTTGTCGGGTGCTCCCAGGAGGATGTAATCGTGCCGAAAGGCGTTTCCCCAAAGCATCCCACACATGTTCTATCGGATTTAAATCAGGGAAGTACGCCGGCCAATCCATTCGAGTAATATCTTCACTTTCCAGGAGCTCCTCAACAGCATGAGTCCTTTGTGGCCGTGCATTGTCATCCATAAAAACGAAGTCTGATCCAATGGCACCTCGGAACCGACGCACATGGGGAAGGATCACCTCCTGACAATAGAGATATCCAGTTACAGAAACTCTGTCGAAAACGTGGAGCTCAGTCCGCCCGTTCATCATAATGCCTCCCCAGACGACAACTCCAGGACCACCGAAACGGTCTCTGTCCGTGATGTTACTGGGATGAAACCGTGTCCCGACCTCTCTCCAAATAAACGGGCAGACTAAATCTTTCAGAACAAAATGCTGTATCTCATTTATGAATTTCATGCCTCTCAGATGAATTCTCGTGAAGTTATGGCAATAAACATACCTGTTGCTTAAGTTTTGCACACCAGTGTAGTTTACTATGAACATGGCCCCGATATGCTTATTTTTATTTTCAGTCCTTCATATGAGGGCTTTGTGCTTCTTAACATAATGAAGAAAACCGAGTATGTCTCTTGGATGACTTTTTTCCACTGCCGGTTGAAATTCGTCACAAATCTACAATTTTGGTAACAAAATCAAACAGTAAGGCCGAATTATTTAATTCGATTGACTTAATTATTTAAGTAAATTAATTGAATTATTTAAATTTCTGAAATATCGCATTCATGCTCTTGAAAAATTACGGATTAACAGATATCCAGTTTTCAATGGATTTCGGTCAAAATTTGAGTGATATACAGGTTAGGTGACAAAACTGTGTGTCAAATTTTATCTAATTTGTAGTTATTATGATTGCAAATACTCAGAAATCTAGACAGACAGTAGCTCTGGAAATAAATTTGATTCAAAATTTGAAGGAAATCGACAAGTTTTGAATAAAACTTTTTATATCAAATTTTGTGTAAATCTCAACACTTTTCCTCGAATATGTTATTAATAAATAGACATATTTCCAAACACCTAATTTATAGATTTGAGGAGATCTATAACTTGAAGGTTTATCTAACTCTGGAATCCGAATTTTCGATGATTGCAATCTTTTTTTTTTTAAATTATCTTCTAGGAAGTAAAAGTTTTCATAACAAATTCAAAACTGTTTAATTTTGTAATTCGTTATTGCATCTTAGGACACGATTCCATTAAAAGTGCTCGCGAATGCCATAAACATAAAAGTTATAAGATTAATAAATACCACGGCTGGAATGTTTGTTAAAATGGGATTCTAAAATTACTATCCCCAAACTATGTGTAAGAAATTAACTGAAATTAAACAAAATCAATATCCTTCGCTGGGCAGATTGTTTATGAAGGTGAAAAAGTGCCAAATAAATGAAGAAACGTTTCACTCTTATTATTCTGACGCAAGGAATTCATCAGCAAAAATTATTAAGCTAATAATTCGGCGAGATATTTTATATATTCGCGGATTATGTATATGCCTACCGTCTATAGAAATTATTTTAATTTGTAACTGTATTTTCTCGCCACTATGGTGACCTAATCAAGCAAACGGAGTAACTGTTTTAGAAAAATTGAGTAGAATATCTTTCACCTTGTCAGCCATCTTAGATTTTGCTTTGGCGACTTGGCATTGTTGGCATCCTTTCCGCCGTGAAGGAGCACATTAAAATATATTTATATTCTATTCTCTTTCTTATTCGTGTACGAATAAATGGCGAGTAAGATATTCTTCCCAAATACTTGCGTTTCTCTCACAATAAACGCTTCACTGCTTATATCTTATTAAAACTCAAGTAGATGCCCAGAACTCCACGTTATCGCCTTTGTTATAGAATATTTGTATCTTTATGTCAATGCATAAGTATCAAATTTTCTTTCAAGAAAGGAACACTTTAAGCTTTTGACTATTGTTGATTTTTGAAGTGATTGTTCTTGAAATGCTATCTAATAATGTCTAATTCTGAGATGAGCCACTGCAAGATACTTACGTTTTTTAACTCCTCAGTTAGAATGGGAATGCTAAATTTAGAATAACAAGCTAGAATATCTTCATTCATTTTCTGTTAATTGATACTGAATTTCAGGATGTGTCTTTCGAAAACGACATCTTAATACAAAGCAGACATAACTAGTTTTAATTAATGAATATATTCTAATTCAGTCTCATTTTGGTAATTTAAATTTTTCTTAGTTTCTAAATCTAGCTTCTGTACTAATCGAGACTCAAAAATGAAAATTGGAAGGATTCCATTTAAGTTGTGACATCAGAAACTGAATTTAAACAACACATTAATAATGAAGTAGATTTTAAGACATATCCTAGGAACTCGATTTATGATTGCCGTTTTCTGGCTTCTGAAACAAGGATTCATGTTTTGATGGCTCATAAAAAGGCAATTATAGAAAACAAAATGAATTTATTACCAAAGGTTACATACAAACATGGTTGCTTTCCGATTTAATCACACTAAAAATTCAGACATTTATTATATTGGTGGACCAGTTTCCGATGTCGACAGTCATCTGAGATGAGCTGCAATGTTAATTTTCAGTTTATTATTAGACCAGAAGTTATTTTAATTTACTTTTTTAAAAGATTATCAGGCTGAAATGTTTAAATATATACTCTCTAATGCTGAAATTTCGATGTGCTTATTAGAGAACTTGTTACCCAAGATACCAGCATCTTCCATTTCTTTTGAACGATTTGATCAATTCGTTGAACATAATACTCGGTTATGACGGATTTTCTTTCTTGTTTCCCTTTACATATAATATGGCTGGCAGATCGAAAGATTTCATCTCTTCCCAAAATTGAAGGAGTAGTTAAGATGTTAAAATAAAAATTTCAGAATACTGAGGATTCAAAATCGACGTTATGGCCTATTTCACATTTCTGACAGCATCAGTTTTTCAACAGGTGACAGGAAACATGTTTTGCCATTACCACAAATGAGTGCCTCTTTGTTAAGATTATGTCTAAAAATAACAATGAATGTACATAACTTTTGATAATAATTTTTTCCTCTATTCTTGTCTTTTTTATGGTCTGTCAGAGCATGAAAAAACGGCCCTAAATGTATTTTTTTCTTTCGTTGCATCATATTAGGATTCAGCTCCTGTTTTTATTTTCTAGTATACGAAGTATAATAAGGAAAAACTGTTGTAGATGATTTAGATGCTGATTAGATACATCTCTTCACAGAAAGAAATTTTTGTATGAAACTACTTTGTAGTCAATAAGATCACATACCCAATTTAATTGATTTAAATCTTTAAGTTTGGTGGAAATTGTGTTTTCATGCATGTCAAAAAACAGACCGAAATGATCGGACTTTTCGACCATAATATTATTTTCTCTGTATTTCGAAATACTGTATTCTGAATTTTAAAAATGCATAATCAGAAATTTTCACGACAATCCTTATTTTAAACTTTATTTTTAAAAGGCTGATATACAAGAAATTAATTATTTAAATAAATATTTTCTGCTTTTAAATCGATTGAAACCTATTTTAAAGCTACTTCTCGATGAGCTAGTGACTAAGACAGGCGCCATCTGAGGTAAAGAAAATATTTAATCGATTGCAAAATTTGTGCTGAACTGGTAATTAAATAGGACCACAAGAAATAAAGTTATTATTGAATTATCATCCAATTTTGAATTATATTTCAATTTGCAGTTTATCGGAAAGTTAGTTTAAATCTGATTCAAAATTTCATCTAACAGACAGAGTAGAAACCCTTTTTGTTAAAAATTATTATTTATCTGATAGATTATTTAAATTTACTCTTGCCGTGTGACCGCGCATTTACGCAAACGAATAACCAATAGCAACATTTCGTTCAATCAAAAAATAAATAAAATATAACATAATATAAAATGAAATCTACGATCACAAATTTCATATTATCATGTGAGAGTTTTATTATTTTTAAGTCATTATTTGTCTTAATTAATTTAAGGCATTAAACAGTTTAAACCGGTTTACGAGAGCTCTAAAACTTTTTTGCCAGCCAAGAAAAAATTGAAAAGGAAAATTGCCATTTATGCTTTATTCATTGCCTACGCGATTTCGAGCTTCAAAACCCTCTAACCAAAGCAAAATCATGGTCTCACAAAAAAGGAATGCCACGTTCGGAAGCTGAATAACATGCGTTTAAGTCGCAATGCTATTTCCAAATGATAAACTATGTACCAATAAATTTTTAAACATATTTATTCATACAGAATTTTTATGAAAACAATATTTTTGTAACAAACTACTATTTTCTAATTTCTGAGATCATAAAACAGTCTCATAATGGATTAATCATAATGGATTTCATAATGGATTCTTCAATGTTTCCCACTTAAGAATGAATGAAGTGATATTTCCCCATTGGAGGAAAGATAATACTTTTATCAAAACCGTTACTAAACGCGAGTGAAGTTGAAGTTTTTTTCAACATATTATAAAAATTAAATTTTATTTCCTCCGAAATTACATTCCATGAAAATAACAGCTATGATGTCATAGTTCTATGTCAACCTTTTAAAAACTTCTTTCAAAGAAGAATTCGTAATAATAAAGCAATACTGATAAAAGTAGGTAACAAAATATATGCGATTAAAAGATGATGATGAAAATTGCCATTTATACTTTATTCATTGCCTATACGATTTCGAGCTTCAATATTCATTCCCAACGTGATTTCGAGCTTCAACACCTCCTAACCAAAACAACATCATGTTCTCACATGATAAAAACGACAGATTAAAAGACCGATAGCAGCGGAATATTTTCCAATTGTTCAATGCATGGCATTGGAAATAAGTAAATTGAAATCCCACCACACGATGTTGAAAATTACGAAACAACGAAAGTTGAAAGATCTTTGTGGCATCATATAGTGGCGGATGTACGAAAATACAAGAATAAAATTTGTGCGAAGCTGAGTTGCATTTTTATGCAGAATGGATTAACTTCATTAACATTGATTTTCAAATAAAATCGATTAAGTTTTGAATTGTTACAAGGATTGGTTTTAGTTTAAAAAATTTTTCCTTTCAAAAATTCCAGTATAATATAAATTATTAAAAAAAATTATGAGAGGTGAAAAATTAAATATTGCCTTGGTTTCCATTACTCTTTTATAATATTTTAATATGGATCTTGCGAAAAAAGAAAAAGTAACTTTAATTTCAAAACTTTTTTCTGTAAATTAGTTGCTTCTCATCACTGGCTTTATGAAATTTGTATTTGTGATTATCATTACACTCATGTTCATTAATATCAGCGATGAAATAAAGGGAATTATGTTTAATAAAATCTAATTATACTTCATTCATATCATTGGATTGAAATATTTGACATGAAATGGCATTAGAATATTAAATAAATGCTTGGCAATTTCATAGAAGAAACAGGTATAATTTACAAGGCATTTTACATGATATGATGAATGTTAGTGAAATGAATATAACAATAATCTATATCTATACTTATAATAAAGCTCAGTGTGTGTGTGTGTATGTGTTTTGGTGCTCTACAGGCCAGACCATTCAACCTACAGCTACCAAATTTGGCACGTGTATACCTTGGTGACCGGGAATGTGCACCTGGGGGTTATTTTTTCGAATTTTTAACTAGAATTTAATTTATTTAAAAATTAAGCGAAATTTTGACGTGTTTCTGCTATAATTTCCAAAAATATTACCGCACAAAAAATATGTTTACATGAAGTTAAAGATCAAAAATTTATCTTTTAAATGATACTAATGTTTTAACCTTAAAATTAAATTTCTATTTTTAATGAATTTTTAAATAAATATTTTAACTATGTTTTTCAATAATTTTTTTCGTAAAAAATAAAAATTAAAATTAAGCACGTTTCGCATTCATGGGAAAAAATGAGCTTTTTTCAAAGTGTTGCCATCACATTGATTAAAGCCCCAAATAAAAATAAATTAAATCTTTTTGGAAATGAAATCTGCAAAAATATAATTTTCGGCACGTGTCTGTAGGAAATGAAACAAATATGAAATATTTTTTCTAAAAAATAAATTCAAGAAAAATTATTTTATGATCTTTTACACTCTCTATACAGGGTGTATAGAGAGTGTAAAACCCATTTTAATGTTTAATGACTCATAAAATAATGAAGATATAAACAAACTTATGGCATTTATTGATGGAATAACTCATATATTTTAATTTTCAGCTTTGAATATTTTTACTTTTGTAAATATCGTCTGCGCGTGTTTTTAATTTCAGATAATTTCATTTTCCAGTCTAAATATCTGTACTTTTCTAAATATCGTCTGCTTATTAATTGCATTTTTCTCTCTTTTGTTTTTGGCAACTATTGAAATGTTATGTTTACTTTTGATGTGTTTGATGTAGTACTTTTGTATGTGATGTTTTATTCGAGCGGATATTAAGGAGAATGCATACACCACAAGAGAAAGCACAAATTTTATGGTGGTCATAGAGTTAATTTCCAATCAACTAAATCACTGACTTTTAAGATTCAATTTCCAATCACTTAAACTGGCTGATTTATGAAAATTTGAATATCACTATTCAATAAAAAAAAGATAATTTGAGATTTTTCATCGATCGCTTCAATAAAAATACGCCAATCAGCGCGCAGGTTTCTCAAGATTAATTGGCCTAAGATTATGAAAATGGTGAGTTTTTCAACATTTTGAACATCTAAAACTTCATGAATAAGTCTTAGTTGATCGTGGAAAATAGGAACATTCATTCATTTATTTAAAATTTGGTGTGTCCAGAATATTTATCAGAATATGATACCTTACTGCATTAAATTTAGGCTTCATAATTTTTGAAATATATTTATAAGCAGGAACAAAATATTATTATTGATTTAATTTCAATCCTTTTGAAAGCAAAACTAAAAACTGAATTTTATACTGAATCTGAGAAATTTTTGTTGAATTATTGTTTGAGATATTACATAAACTATGAAAAATATTTTGTAGTTAACATAAGACTTAAATACCGAGCGATTCTGTTTGCAATACTCACATTCAATAATAATAATAATTAATAAATAACAATAAAGATGATAAATAAAATAAAACGCTCGGTTTTATTAAAAAATAATATTAATTGTAATTTCGTCATTTACATTTTTAATTAAAGTTGAAGTTTTACCGGAAATGGCAACAAAATACCAAAATATATATAGTAAATTGAACGAAACGATCTAAACAGTATAAGTTTGGTATAGCTATCAAAATTTGAAGATTAAAAATGTTTTGTTTGAGAATCCTTTAAAAGACCAGTTACTTAAAATATTTAATTGAAAATTGTAGCGAGCGGTAATACTGGCGAACCGGCTGGTCGCCAAAGGCGGCTAGTATAAAATAAAGAAAGGAAGACGATTAAAAAATATAATGATGAATTAGCTCATTTAATTTTCTTCGAGATATGGTTATCGTCTGAAAATTTACAGACGATAAATGTCAAAACAAATAACTGAAACTAAAGGCGCATTTAAATAAAAGGAAAGAAAAACTGAAAATAAAATATTTCTTAAAATTAAATTTTTAAAACTAAATTATATAAAAAATACTTTCTATAAATTTTCCTAGGAATTGCCAATGATTGACAAGTCAAAAGACCAAAGCCAAAGTAACCGAAAAAAAAGCAATAAAACGATTTTTATAAATAATATGGAACTTTGTGCTTTTATTTATTTATTTTTCATTTTCTTCTGATGAACTAGATGATAAAAAATATACACTAACATAAAATGCAGATGGATTAAAAAATCTAGTGATATAAAAATAAATTTCCTTTTTTTAGATTTTACTATTACTAACTTATGAGTGAAAAATTTATTTATGAGCCTGTTTTGAAATAAATTAATTGCAAATTAAACCAATAAAACTATTCTGATCGTTCTCATTTTAAATTAGAGATTTGTTTCAAATCATCTCAAAATTGGTTTCATCGATTATAGAATTGAAATGCTGCATGCAGATATATTTCAGTTCTTTCCGATACATTTTTTTTTCAAATAAAATAATCAATTTAAGAAATTATTAAACTTCGGTAAATTATATCAAAGATACAAAAAAAAGTTTTAAAGTCAATATTGTTTGTTCCTTACATGAATAAAATGAACTAATGTTTCTCTCAATAATCAATAAAAACAATACTACTGGGAAATATATTCGATATATAATCGAAAATTATACATCACATTAAATAAAAATGTTAGAAATAGAGATTTGTGGTATATTGAATCTCTATTATGATTACTACGATTATCTGGTGCAAATATTTTATTAATATGTGGTAGACCGAAGACACACTAAAACACAGATATAAAGGGCAGATATTTCATAATAATTTTAAAAAATTCATTCTTTCATGGTCACTTTGAATTTGTATTATTTTAACGATAGATGCAGTATGATTGGACTTTAGGATTTCAACATACAAAACATACGTTAAAATAACAACAAAAACATACAAAATCGGCATTAAGATATAAAAAAATCTATAATTATATACAAAAATAATAGAGAAATAATAAAACTAAATCTTTATATTCTTCTAAGGTTACCAAAGTTATTTTGAATTATAAATATCTCCTTTGCATACTAATATTTTCAAACAAAAAAACAATAGGTCAAAATAAATACTTTACATTTACAATGGCTATATTCTTGCAAAAAAGGAAGACAAAAAATTATTTATATTCAATACAGACAACTAATACCAAAATTTTTTTTATCGCGATTCGTCTTACGATAAATAAAACATTATAACTGCAAACTGCATTATGCCTAAGTCTTCTCTGGGCTACTCTATCGGATTCAATTAATTTTTGAATAATTATTTAATGAATGCAAAGAAAAGAACACTATTACTTTCTCTAAGTTAAAAAGATAATTAAATATGCAATTAATTAAAAATTAAATAAATACTTATTTTGTTACAAGAAATAATTTTATATTATCCTAAAATTCAAAATTTTACCTTTTAGGTGATATTTTCCTTTACATGCAAATTTTCTTTCTATTATTTTTTTCAAATATTAATAACTAAAACTGTATAAGTGCAGACGACATTGAAAGTAATAAATTCACATGTAATCTTTTGTTAAGCAATGATTAGACTGAATTACGCTACCTGTGTATTTTGAAATTTATGTTTTATTTTTAAAAATACTTTTAGCAGCATTTCTGACCGATTTCAAAGGAATTTTGAATTTTATTTTAAAAAAATTGGATTTATTATTGTTTGCAAAATCTATTGTATTGTGAATAAATAAATAAATATTTTGCATTTGAAAAAATATATATATAAAAGTGCGATAGAAAGTTACCCATTCTCAATTTTTTAATATTGTCTATTTCATTCGTTACTCCCTTTTATTCTCTTTTTTAATTAGAACAATTTTTGACAATAAATGTATTTTATATGTTATAATATTTCATACAAATGTATATTTTACTTTTAAAAAGGTTAGGATAAAATTATTTTAATTCAAATAAAAATTGGGAATATTAAATTATGCAGAATAATATCCGAGATCAAAATGAAAGCAAATTTCTGAAAATTAAGCGGATTCATATAATTCAATTACTGTGTCATTAGTTTAAGTCACTTGAAAAAAAAAACAGATTTTTTTTCATTTATCACTTTATAATATCACTTGTATCTCAGTTGCTGTTATATATCAATACCATTATACTTTCTTACATTATTCGCTCGATATTAAAACCACTGGGAAGAGTATGCCTAAATTTTGTCACATTTTCTCTGAAAAAAAGATGTTAACCATAAAACCTAATATAAGAAAATCATCTATTCTTTTATAAATTAACACCATATGGTTAATTCTTTAGGGATTTGCTTTAAAATGTGATGTGGATATAGAATAAAAATTATGAATACCTTTACCAAATTTCATTCATCTAGCTCTTTACATTTTATAATAATAGCATTCATCTGTACTCAAATATACATACCGATTTTCTGTGAAACACATTTTGGGAAAAATTTGACAGAAATCTGTCAATTCTGTGCACGATCATGCACCAAATTTCATCTACCTAGTATAAGATATTCTTTAATTATCTTGTGCATAGACAGAATCACAAGGACAAACCATTGAATAGACATAGTAACAAAAATATTTTATTTATACTCGGGAAGATTCATCGAAATCTCGAGTTCAAATTTGCATATTTCATATATGAAAAAAAAAAAAAAATGCTAGGATTTGACACATGGCCGATAAAGAGAAATGCCTAACACATAGCTTCCAAAATTAGTTTGCATAGAAATAAAAAAGGGAAAGAACATCAAGTTCTGGGAAAATAATATTGCTTCCAACTTTTCTATCCGTATATGAATCGTATCTCCACTTTTCTACATGCTAAAGAATGTTGTATTGAAATGCCAGCCTTTTATGCTGGTATATGCAATATAAAATTTCTTTTGAAACAAATATCAGAAATTCTTAGGTCAATAGAAAGTAATTTTGAAGAAATCGTATACGGATCTTTTTTAGCCCTCCTATATTTTTTGGCGAAAGATGTATTTGCAAAGCAACTCGAAACTGTCTTGATATCGAATAGCTGAAAGATTTATAAGACTTGACATACATCATACTAATTTACAAACCACTTTCCGTGGAATCTGCTGGTTCATTCTTGATTATTAGATGCTTCTCAAAAGCCGGTTATTATGCTTATGTCCTATAGCCAGGTGTATTTATTTCGTTGAAGTAGAACATCCTTTCGCTGAAAAGTTGAAGTAATAAGCCGAGGAGTTTTCCTGGCAGGTATCGTGCATTCCATCAGGCACGAATTTAAAATAGAGATTCATCTCGAAATAATCTAAATCATCTATCTTTAAGGCTTGCTATCACATGAATTAGCTGCTCAACTGCTATTGTTAGCATGGCAAACCAAGTTTTTTTTAAAAAAACAGAAATAAATTTGAATCCTGTGATCAGCGAATAGCATCCTGCATGTACTCGATCTGATCCATCTTTAGTTGTTATCTATTTTGACGATGCCTCCAAGTGTGTTTGAACCTTATAACTAAATGAATTGAATCAAAAATGCAATCGTTAGGAAATTCAATTAAAAATAAATGTTTTCTGAACCAAACTAATGAAAGATGCATTATATTTAGAGAGTGCTAATGCTGCTACCTCTAAGACATAGATAAACTTAACCAAATTGGAAAAAAATATTAATTTTAATGCAAAAAGAATCAAAAAGAAAGAAATGATGAATCCTTTTTGTCCTTTCTGAAGTGTCATCCTCAGGCAGTAATACAAACTAGGGATTTTTTCTGTGAGGGGTCTGACTTTCGTCCAAAAAACAGTATTAAAATCTCTAAGGCCTCAATTTCTAGGGAATTTTGGGTTACGAGGATCAATATTTTTCGATGAAAGTAAGATCCCTCACAGAAAAAAATCCCTAGTTTGAATCAAAGCCTGAGGGTGACCCTTGAGAAAGGTTTAATCATTTCTTTCTATTTGATTCTTTTTGTATTAAACTTAATATTTTTTTCTAATTTGGTTATAACTAAGTGCATTGTTTCCGTTGAAATGCAGAATCATCGACAACCCACTTGAGTTCCAATTCAACGGATAGAAGGAGTTATGTCAAGAGCTCCAAGTGTCATTTTCATCCTCTAACGCAGATTTAAAATAAAGAGACCGGTTTAAAAATAACTCTACTATATTACTGCACTAAATAAAAATTAATTTTCTGAATATATTCCGAAAGTATATTAATCATACCATTTCCTTCAACAAAGGGAAGATTATCATATAGCTGACAATTTCCAATTTGATTGATTCAGTTTAGATACAGATAATGACTGTTCGTAATTCGTGATTGGGAGTATTTAATTCGTATTCCTCATAAAACAACATTTGGAATCATAAAGGTGTAATGCGGACTGAGAGGTTCCTTTTGAGGGTAGAATGATCAGAAACATTTCACATTTCTATAGTTTTATTACCATCTTATTCTCTTAATCTCACCAACTTGTGATTTATGTTAGTATAAAAAATGCTCATGCAGAATAAAGATGATCATGCTAGTAATGATGCTAGTAACGAAGTACTAGATATTGGTAGCAAAAGTGAAGAAAAATCCTCATTTGCATCGCTGATAGAATAATGGCAAAAATGCACACTTGCATGGTATAATTACATCAATAAAAACACCAAATAAACAGGTTTTTGCCTGTACTCAGTTTTGAACATTTTCAAGGTAATAATGTTACAGAAAAATCGTCCAGTTTGCGCTTGGTGAGAAATCGAACAAGCTCAATAAAGGATAACGTCGTTACAAGAAAGCACTCAGCAATCTACACGAAATTCAGATAGCAAAACACAGCCTAAATTCAGGAAAAGGTAGGACTGTGTGGAAAACAACAGCACATACGCATCTAGCAAATCCCCATTTAAATAACGGTATCATAGATCTCAGATAGCAGCTAGTGAAATCTCCCCCTTCGATCACACTCCCAAATTCACTCAACTGCCTTGACCTCCGCCTACATTGCATCCTCGACAAGCAATAGAATTTTCTAGTAGAATTTAGAAATATTTGTCCTAATATAGTTATTTTAGTATTTTCAATTTTAGTACAATCTTAGTATTTTCGAAGATCTTCAATATTATCTCCAGCTGCCAAATTCAACGCCAAATGGCCATTTATACCACAAAATCCGAGTGTAATTGCCCTGACATTCATTCATGATATATTTCGCTTTTTTATGACCCTAACTGTGCAAGGAAGCATACTGCATATTTTTAATACCACAATAATTCTAAAATAAATTTAATGATTGCTTAAATATATTTAAACTTAATAACCAGAACCATAGAAATAATAGCATAAAGTTTAGCAACTTATGAATTCACTGCACCACAGAGTATTAAACATGATTTCTCCAACCCTTACAGAAATGATAAAAAGAATTCTTAATATCCAATTCAACACAACCTTAAAATGCGTGTTGTAAAAGAAATAAGAAAATCCATTAAGCATTCAAACCGAATCGAATTTTTAAATCAATCATGTCCTTTTTTCAAAGTCTCGTGATTCAAACATTTCACCCTTTATAAAAGTAACATTTGGTGTAATTCTTTATTTGTCACACAAGAAAAGGAACTCTGCCATTTTTTACTTCCTTTTGGAAAAGCTTTTTTATGTTCTTTGCACTTGAAATGTACTTATTTCATATCAAACTACATAAATTAGCATTTTCACCACTTACAAAATAAAAGCTTTAATAAAATTCAATGCACAGCTTCAATGGCTGTTATGAGCTTTGTGAGGTTATATATGAGTGAATTTTCTTAAACGAAAATAAATTAGCAGATTTTTGACACTCAAGCTTGTATATTTTAAATATTAATCTTGATAAATTGGATCAAATAACTTGCAATTAGTTAAAAATGATTTGTAGAAAATTGGTTTGAAATTTAAAACCAGAAAAATGTTGATCTTGCATTAATGTTAATTTTCTCGGTTCATTCTTGTACGAAGCTTATCTCACGAAGTGTTATATTTCAACTCGCATCTCAGCAAATTTTAAATTTTAATTGCACAACTTTTGTCTTATAATATTTATTTATTTTAAAGTTAAACTTTTTGGATATACTTATAATTGAAAATCCACTAAAAAGTTAATTTTTCTTTTCACATTCTTTATATTTCTTCAGGTATGAAGCTTCAAGCAATAATTATCATTTGATATCAATCCTCTAAACCCAACTAGAGGACTGGGTATTTATTTTTTTTAAACCCATTTATATTATTTTGCGTGCTTACTTGCTTAATTCTATTTATTTCTTCATATACATTTACCTCCAATACATTTCTTTCACATATAGCTTGAAAATATTTTTATTGAATTCGTCGTCGGATATAAGGTACAAGAAGTCAAAGAATATTCACAATTTATTTCACAGAAAAATACAAAACAAAGACACTCAAACACAACTTGAACAAACACAAATACAGATTTTCCACAATCAACAATACACAAACAAACGGCAAATCATCTTTTACGAACTTCTACGTATAATAATGTTTTAAATGCAGCTAGAGAGCATGCTTTGCGATCAACACTCCAAACAGAGAATTTCTTTCATTGACTGGATATAACCTCTGACTGTTGTATAGTTTTCTTACTTAATCAATCTCAAAATTCTATTAAGGATATCGTTTCCAGTTCAGAACCAAAAGACAGCGTTAAAATACATTTATTTAATGGCAGATGCATGAATATTAGTAAATATTAGATACTTTCATTATTATTTAAACGTGAGCTTAAACTTTCGATATATTTTAATTAAATTGAAAATATAATAAATATCGGTATTGCAAATAAATATCAGTAAATATGTATTTATCCTTTTATTTAAAATCTCGTTATTTTATTAGATATAATTTATTGTGATTTATTATATACACAATATTGAAAATATATAACTCTAAATTAAGAAATAAAATGCGGAAAAGTTGGAAAGGAAATTCTGCATATATTTTATTTTCTTTCGTTCAAGCATTGTAGCATCTCATTATTAATTTTTCATATACTTTATTGCAAATGTAAATTACGCTTTGTTAAAGTAATTTCGTAGAACAAAAGTGAACTTAAAGATAATAACAGCATTCTTCTGAGTATCTTTGAAATATTAGAGGTACTGGCGAAAAATTCAGATACTCTTTTCGTAATTATTCCTCTTTCTTGTATAATTATAAATTTGAAATAAATATTTTTTTAAATTGAAATCTGCTATCACAAATTCCATGTTATCATATGAGAACATAATTATTTTTAAGTTATTGTTTGTTTTAATTACTTTAAGTCATTAACCATTTAAAATCGGTTTAAAACAATCACGTGACTATCATATTACGCAGACATCTATATTTAGATAACGAAGTTTATTATCATGTTAGAGCATGATGTTGTTTTGGTTAGGGGTGTTTTGAAGCTCTAAATCGCGTAGGCAATGTATATTAAAGCTCTAAATCGAGTAGGCGATGAATAAATCATCAATGGCAATTCATCATTTTTGAATCGCATTTATTTTTTTACATGCTTTTACCAGTATTTGTTATTAAGTATGCTTCTTTGAAAGCAGATGCGTTTCTAAAAGATTGACCTGCTTTTACCAGTATTGCTTTATTATTACTATGCTTCTTTGACAGCAAATGCGTTTTCAAAAGGTTGACGTAGAACTATGACATCATAGCTGCTATTTCATCCCAAAATTGAAAATGTAAGTTATATATATATATATATATATATATATATATATATATATATATATATATATA
>JAPMOR010034487.1:107808-141820 GCA_026543865.1 Argiope aurantia | reverse complement strand
ATATATATATATATATATATATATATATATATATATATATATATATACAGAGAGAGAGAGAGAGAGAGAGAAATGGCCTTTCTTTGTTTTTTTCCTCGTTTTAAAAATGTCCGAGCTTTAAAACTTTGTGGCGATAAGCCGCCAAATGTGATAACTTTATTTACCATTTTCTAATAACCCTAAAAGAGAAAAGTGATGCCTGAAAAACTATAAATCGCCAATTTTCAGCCTGTGCATTTATAGTTTGAGCCTGTGAGGGTTTCAAAATCCTCACACCAAAACAACTTGTTTTCGCATGATAATAGAATATCTTAAGAAACATAATTCTATAATGCATGAAATTCAAGTCAAACACATTTTCCATTAAATAGGAAGCATAATTGAATGTGAACTTGAAATTTACTCCATCTATGAGAATTTATAAACATGTTTCTTTTGTTATCTTTTATTACGAATAAAATCCAACAAATTAAAACCTCAAAATAATATTTTGATTTATTTTTCATAATTTTCTGCTATGTCAGAAACAACTTTATTCTTTTAATTCTCAATCACGGAATAAACAAACGATAATTCGACGAGAATCCTTACCTTCCGAGCAACTCAACTGTTCACTTTCTCGATGTTTTCTACGGACAAATTTGTCAGTAATGCCGGGTTTACACTCAGCCAGTGGGCAACACGTGCGTAGAAAGGGATTGATTTCTTGTTGCCACAATTTCATAAGATAGATTCAAGCCCTCCATCGTTAGCTATAAATTGCTGTTTTGGGGTCCCTGAATTTTTCTTTTTCACTAAATATCGCATTAAAATGATGGATATTTACACAAAGAAGTATGGAAAAATAAAATGAAGGTCATCAACCTAAATTTGGAAAAAACTATAGAAAAAAATGGCAAATGAATGAAAAAAAAAACGAATTCTCGCATCAGAAAGAACAAAGAGCAAAAAAAAAAAAAAAAAAAATTCGGAATTAACACATGATAAGTGATTTATTTTTTCCCAGCCAAAAAACAAAAAACACAAGATTCTGCAAACGCATGCGCAGTAAGAAACAAATACAATATAGCGGCATATTGTTGTTCCGTCGGGGCAATTACTTGCCATCGAATGAACTGCATTTTTCAGCCTTTCTACGCATGCGCTGCCTACTGGGAGTCTTATAAAAATCCGAGTATAAACTCGGCATACAGCCGATTAGAGAACGACTCGTCGAAGAATGTCTCATATTTGCAAGTACTGTATAAATCTATCTATTCTTCCGTTGGGCAAACAAATGCTGTTGCACAAGATATTCTCAAAGAATCATCAGTAGCAGCTCAAGTATTTATCTTTACAGACGATATGTATTATAAATCCTTGTATCTATTGTAAATCCTATTGTAAATCTTATTTTTATCTTCTGCGTAGAGGCATTTGTTAGTTTTCCCTTTGAAGGAAAAGAAATGAAAGTTTTCGGAGCTGATGAAATTGCAAAGATTTGTAAAGGATGTTCTAGTAAAGTATGAGAAGAATGCAGTTAGTCGTTAAATTCAACAAGATATTTATTTTATAGTGGAGAATGTTGAATCTGTAATAATGAGTGGGCAGAATTTCATAATTGCTATCTGATTAATTTTTCTTTATTTTGTTTCAAAGTTGCGTTACGTAATCGTGTACGTAGTATAGGAACAGTATACTAATCATCAAAAAATTTAAACTCGAGATTTTGACGAAACATTACGTTTCAGACCTCCCTCAGTTCAAAAAACACATTTTTAGAAAAAGTCCGTCTGTCTGTTACGGCAAAGAAAACTCAAAAACTGCTTGAGGTAGATTGATAGCATTTGGTATACGGACTTGACATCAAATTTGGAAATTTCTATCAAACGTTCAGTAAAATCGACTCAGAGGAAGTCCGTCTATCCTGCTGCTCGAATATAAGTTAATATGATGACTACAAAACGAAGGGATATATATAGATAAAATTCGGTACAGATATTTAACATCTATAGCGTAGACACCTATGAAATTTTGAGCCAAACCCAACAATGTTTTGACCGTCTGTTGGTCTGTACTTTCAGAAAAAATGTCAACTAGGTAACTCAAAAATGCAGACTTTAATATAAAATTGAAAATTAAATAGCAAATTTTTGTATTGGCATATTTGTTACTTTACTCTCTTACTCCAAGATCTTTCAAATGTTATGGGGCAAAACATTTTTTTTTTAACTTTTTCGTATACATAGTATAGAAGAAATTATAGCAGACATAAAAAAAAAGTTGGAAGATTTTGACGAATCTCCCCGTTTCAGAATTTTCTGAGTTCGAAAAAACATTTTTGGGAAATGTCTGTCTGTGACATAGATAACACAAAAGCGCTTTGAAACAGAACGGGCAATATTTGATGTACGATCTTTACACAAAATTTCCTGATTTTTAACAAATTTTGAGTTTGTACAGCTGTTCGAATATAAGTTAACACGGTAACTGCATAATGAAGACAGCTATATAGATAAGATTTGGAACTCATATTTAACCTTTATATTATTGATACTTTGAGCCAAATCCAGCCATATAGACTAGCTGGAATTGGATATATAAATTCCAGCTATATAAAAGCATAGATCGACAGCTGTTGACTGTCGGTCTGTCTATACTTTCAGAAATAAGTAAACGCGGTGATTCAAAAAAGGAGTGGCTTAAAGTTATCATATTTGTTGTGCATCTTTGTGAATATAAATATAGTTTCGTGTCAAATTTTTGTTTCAATCGATGAAGAAAAACTTGTCTAAAATACAAATTCGATTTTTGGATACCAAGGATTAATCACCAAATATCTCGCCAAGGATGACACGATATATTAAGTACAAATGCTGAATTCATGCCAGAAGTTAATATTTCGTAACTATTGTACACCAATGCCATGCAGGGCAAGTTTACGAGAAGGTTTAAGGGAGACCACTATTCCCTGGTTTTCTAAATATGTGTATCTGAAGAAATGAATATAAAAGAAAGATGAACTAATTATTTGAAAACTCTGAATATTTTCTAATTAGATTAATACTGTTTTTTCTTTTATTAACAGTCTAATGTATCTATATAAAGTTAAAATTAATGTATATTGAAAGAAATGTAAGAATTCTACTTTGTCTTTCGCTTTGAAAATTTAAACTAGACAACATATCAACTCATTGAGTGCTTTTATATTTAAAATTTGGAGATTTTCTGCCCATATCTTCTTTTTACTTACGCTAATTTACAAAGAGAAATTATTTTTTTTCAAGAATTTCCTGTTTGAGATTTCAATGAATTTCCACTTTCCAGGCATCACTGAAACTGAAAACTGTATTTTTGGAACCATGTCAATGAGTCTTTGACTTGATGTAAATGTTGCCTAAAAATGTTTTCCTCCTTAACGTTAAAGATAAAATATCAACCGTAAACTCAGAATAGAAATTTTAACCTTATTTGAAAGCTAATTCAATATGCCAAATGCAATTTTTGATCAAAGTAAAAAAAGTAAGAGTAAAAAAAAGAGTAAAAGAGTAAAACATCTGACCAAAATAATTCAACAAGGTCTCTCAAAGAGTCAAAATGTAACTAAAACCTTTTATGTATTTTTATACTGAATTCTTGTGTCAGAAATTTTCTGTTATTTTTAAATGCGGATTACAAATTGAACTAAAACATCAAGAGTAAAAAAAGAAATATTGAAATATAATAAATTCTCATTAGAAGTTTTAAGTCTGAGGAATCAAAAATATTTATTTATCCTCTGACAAACGAATTTATTTAATTTCCCAATTAGATGGCACATCCTATTTTGGACATTTTTTTGTTATTCTGATTTTTATAATCATATAAGGAGCTTTTGAGATATTGAAGCGTTTCTAAGTGATTGTTGAGTTTTTTAAATACTTAATTCTGTCACTTAATTGCAGACTCAAGACTAAAAATTCAGTTATTCGATGTGCGTGTCAAACACGTCATTGTACGTGAAGTGGTTAAAATTTAAAATATACCAACTATTCAACTATATGCAGTAATAGATATAAATTTATGATAAAAATTTCTAAATCTAAATAAACAAATATTAATATATAAGTTGAATAATTGTGCATTGAAAATATTTTATAATTCTTGTTCTTCGCGTGCAGAAAATTATATATTTATAAATTTATAAGCTAAAATAAAATCGTTTAGAAATAATGGTTTGATACAAAAATTACGCATAATCCACAAATATTTCAATTGTTTTTAATTTTTTAATTCTTAGCCAAATCGGTGACGTATCATAAAACTCGAAGAGCTGTTATTTAATTAGAAATTTATGAAAACAAAACATCCAGAATTAAATGTTTAGCTTTTTTAATCAAATTAGATGAGAACTTTATTACTGATAATTACTATGATTTTTATTCATCTTAGAATCAACAGAATACTTGAGATGTTGTGGATTATATGTGACATTTTATATCGAATCATAGCATCTTAAATAATACTTTCAGCTTATAAGTTTGAGAAGTGATAATCCGATGCTTAAATGATACGTAGCCGCGAAGATTAAAGGGTTAATTTTTTTTTCTGAATTGACTACCACTTATATTATAGTAAAACGTTTCTTCTTTTCCTTAATAAAATTATTAAAAAATTTGATTTTTTTTACTAACAGTAAAATCGCAATAAAAATGAATATTATGTAAAATTTATGAATTCTACATTTCCATACAAAAATCAAACCCTTTTTGCTTTTGTTTTCAACAGCCAATAACAATTGACAATTGAATTTGTACTGATATATCGAGTATAACACTTCCCACCTTTATGATGAATACTTAATTCCCACTTTCTTGTAAAATAATAATCATTAGAAAAGAAGCATAATAAAAGAAACTTTTTTTTATTATAAAAAACGATAATGTATTATAATAAACAATCAAAACTAATAACAAAAGCTTGATTTTTGGGAATTGCAACAATCCTACAAATATATTTTAGTACTTACTAAGCGTTAAAAGGAATCTTTAGACTTTCATATGTATGTCAAATTATTCATCTTATCGCTTTTAGGAGTTCAAAGAGTTTTTAAAAAATATTGAATCATTATTAAATCAAATAATCCCGAGAGAAAATTAAATCAATCTTGGCCTTATTTGAAACATTGTACTGAAATATTTCAATGCGCTATAAAAGTTAGCCTTTGCTACAATTTCTTTTCACTCACGGAATTCATATCACTGACTCTCCGACCCGCCCGAAGGCACATGGGAAATAAATAATGCTTGACCGGACAGCCGCAACAGCAACACTGGCGGGAAATGTGGTTGAACCTAAGGGCCATCACCGACCATGGTACAACCCTTCCCTAAAGTACGTCTCTTCATCGATGAGAGGAGCCAGGCGCCTACCTTTTCGTGTATCCTCCAGGGTGGTGAGAATCAACCACCATGCAGGAAGCATCTCATCCTCATTTCGAAGTGTCCCCCGGGAGGAAATGTTTGAGGGTAAAAGAATGCACAAATAATATTTTCTCAGTCTATTCCACCCATTTTCCATTCTAAATCTAATCAAACATTATATATTATTCATAAGGAGAATAAATACACAAAAAAATAAATCGATTTTTCATTTTTTTAGAAATTAAAAAAATCCAAGATTATTGTTTTTTTAGTTCTTATTTAATGTGTTTAATTCTAATTTGTCAACAATGATTCTTTACAATCTGTATGCTTTTAATTCTAATTTTATCGCATTAGCACTAATTCTATTTCTACAACAATGATAGTCTTTAGTCAGCAGTAGAATTAATTTTATTTGACAATATACATCAGAAAATCAACAGAGATACTAATTGTCAACAGTAATTATCTACAACCCTAATGACCCAATAGTAATTTTAATTTGTCAACAATGATTATCTAAGTCAGCAGCGATACTAACTTTTATTTATCAGTAGCGATTATTTACAAACAGCAATGATCATCGATCTAATTTGATAGCAATGATTGCAAAAAAGATTCTTTTCCACTCTAAATAGCTTCAATTAACGAATTATCACATATCAGTGCTATTCTATACACTATTTAGAAAACTTTAGTATTTCACTATTTAGAAAACTTCAATATTTCACAATTTAGAAAACTTCAATATTTCCCAATTTAGAAAACTTCAATATTTCACTATTTAGAAAACTTCAATATTTCACTATTTAGAAAACTTTAGAATTTCACTATTTAGAAAACTTTAGTATTTCACTATTTAGAAAACTTTAGTATTTCACTATTTAGAAAACTTCAATATTTCACTATTAGAAAACTTCAGCATTTAACTATTTACAAAACTTCAGCATTTAACTATTTAGAAAACTTCAGCATTTAACTATTTAGAAAACTTCAGCATTTCACTATTTAGAAAACTTCAGTATTTCCCTATTTGGGAAACTTTTCAAAAACCTAGATGACCTACCTACTTTTCAAAAACTTACCTTTATTTAGCATAAATAAAGATAACTGTTAAGCCGAAAATATAAAACTAGTGAGACCACAACCCTGCATATTTTCTATTATTTTATATACTTTGATAAAATACTGTCTGTACCTAGAATATTTTATCAGACATCTTGGTTTATATCTATCTAAAATATAAGCTGAATTTTAATATGATCTTCCATAAAATTATTTGTACACATTTGTACAAATATTGTACATTTTTGAAGAAGATTCGCTCATGTGATAGCTGCATTTTTATATGTTTACATATTTTGTTTCAAGGGATGCATTACATAAACAAGCCAAAATATTTTCAAAAGAAATATGTTATTCTAAATTTTTCAAACTTTATTTTGCAAAAACATTTGATTTTTAATAAAAAGGAATATTTATAATCAACTTATATTTTTTCCCTATGTCAAATATTAAAGTCATCAAACACCAATGCCTGGAAAACAATATTATTCAGAAAAAAATTATGAAAAAAACTTACTTTCTTCAACAAAATCTTGTTTCTGTTTTCGACATGTGACTTAACATACAATCCATAATTTGTTTCACACTCAAATGTGTAAACAATCACTTCATTTCAGATCAATTACTTGATTTCTAATCATCAATTATTTAATTGGAATCGTATTAGACGATGCTTATTCAATAATCACGGCTGTTATGTTTAAATTACAATTCATTCAGTTACATGTTAACTAATATATAACTCATATTCTCAGATGGTGTTGCAAATTGGTCAATTAGGGATTTTGAGATTTTGGTTCCAATCTAATTGAATTCAGCTGTTTTTATCTCAGATTAAGCAATAAGACGTTGCGTTTACTGCAATGAACACGAATCAGTAAGGAATCTATATTTGTATTTCTGCTCTATTTCAGTAAATGCTGATTTTTCACTACCTGAATTTTATAAAACTAATATTATCCATCAATATTTAGCATCTATCCAGGTACTGTTCATTGCAGAATCCTGAGAAGACCACTTTTCAACGATTCTACCTTACTAAGGGATGACATGCGCATTTCTGGAATTTACTTTATTGTTAAATGTAAACATCTCCTTCTGTCATCATTCTTCTTTCCCCTATTTTGTCGAATTAAACCGATCCTAACGCATCCGCAAAATCTCGGAGGGTTCTAAAATTCTTTGGCAAACAATAGTCCAATCTCTTCTGCAAGCCGTTGCATCTAAATAAAATTAGCCAAAATATCAAACTAACCTATAAATCGGATTTCACGTACATGCTTTCATTCTCGAGTTTAGACAAGATGTTCATTTAAAATTATAAAACTTTATAATAAAAAGAGGGTTTTCTTTTGTATATAGAAAAAAAAAATGTCTGTGCTATTTTTTTTTCCTTTTCAGTTGCTTTATTTTACAAATTACACATATTTTTAAAATCAAATTTATTTATTAATGAAGAAAGTTTCAAGTTTTATTAATAAATAAAGGTCAATAATTTTTTTTCTTAATTTTTGATTAATGAATAGTAATAAGAAGTAAATAATTGATGAAAAAGACATGACAAAAATGTACAAAAATGACATCAAAAAATCAAATTAAAGAGGAAAAAAAGAGTTCTTCATTGCTTGTCCATTATCAAAGCCATATGATAGTCTGGTGGAAAAGGTCTCGTCTTTGGAATCAAATGGTTTTAAATCCGAGATCATTTAAATATAGTTCCCCTGCGTAAGCCTGTTTGGTGTTCGTTACCACTTTTTTCTTTCACTGTTGTTTTATTTTGCAAATTACGCAGATTCTTAAAATCGAATTTATTTATTAATAGAGCTAGTTAAAGGTTTATTATTAAATAAATGTCAATATGTTTTTTAAAAAAATTTGGTTAATCAATTATAATAGGAAGTAATTAGTTAATAAAAAGCATAGCGAAAAAGTAAAAAAAGAAATAAAGAGTTCTTCAGCCGATGTCCTGGCCAAGAGGTAGTGCGTCTTCCCCGTGATCCAGGCGTTCCGCGTTCGCGTCCAGGTTTGGGCATGGTTGTTCTCTTCCTTGTCTTCTTTCTGTGAGGTGCGTGAATGAGCCACCCTGTAAAAAGGGGTTGTGTAAGCGAGTGTGTGTGTGTGTGTGTGCTATTTTCATTTGAGTAAGAAGTCAGACTTCTGCCCTCGGGTGCTCAGGGGTCTATACTCTCAGAAGCTACTGCACAAAATTTGGCTTAAAATAAGTTACACGACAAAAAAAATTCATTCTTGTTAACCATAAAAGGTGCTGTAGTTTCGTCTTCGGAACCAAATGGTTTTTGATTCGAGATCTGATTTCCATGAAAAACAACCGATTAAGCGTGTCTGATGTTCGTTAAATCTGCGGGAACTAACTGTGAATTCTCTCGCATGATGCCGAAAGTTTGACGAAGGAAGTACTACTTCGGTTATCGTTCTCGTCATCTACCCTAGACTCAAAATTTCGAGATTCTTCCTAAAATATCTCCAGCATTACTTTAAAACAGAATATTAATGTAGTTAATCTCAAATTAACTACTCCACTATCAACCTGGCAATGCTTTTAATCCATAAACACCTTTGAATAGAATCTTTTCTTATATCAGAGAAAATCTTTTCAGTTTATTCTACCAAGTGTGTCTCACAATGAGTATGATTTCAACATGATAGATCCCTCATTCTCAAATCTTAAAGAGTGAAAAATGTCAAAGCAACATATATGGCTATGAATCCTATCTTTTGAGAATGATGTCACTTCCTATTATAAAAGTTTTTGTTACAAAAGAGTCCTTAATAATTCATCTTTTACAAAAGAATCATAAATGCAATTAAATTCCTTATTGATCAGGGAAAATTATTCCAATTAGATTAACCCTATAAATTTTTTTGCACAATATTTTAATACACCACATATTTTATTCACAATATATCCTTAAGTCTCTTCAAGTATTTAATTTTTATGATTGATTTATTTTTTCACTCATTCTGTACATTGTCATGTTCATTTATAGAGTTTTGTTGTACTCCTGGTTATTTTTCATTCTAGTTTTTGCCATTTTTCGTTGTATGTTTTCATACTTTGTCATTTGTAAGTTTCTTCCCAATTGAATGCAGTGAATTTGTTTCCCTTTTTTTTTTTAATTTTTAATGAAGTCCACCTACATCTATATTATCCGGAAAAGGGCCACGTGAGCTCTAGAAACAGAAGGGTGGTGTAGTGTTAAATATTCAAAGATTCTTTATTTAAATATGGAAAACAACTGCAAGCCCTTATCTTATTACCTTTTTTGAGCAATTCTTATATATGTATAAATTTATTTCTTGTATCTCGGAAATGGCTCTAACGATTTGGACCAAAATTTATATTTAAATAAGGTTTTATTTTTTAAGTTTATCGATAGAGATGTCTTTCCTGAAGAAACGCTATTTCACACACAAAAAAACCATTTGTATGTCTAAATATTGGCATGTGGATTACATGATTTGCATACGCCTATCGGAAATGGAGTAGTGGTTATGGCTTCGGCCTCCCATGCATTTTTTTTCATGTTCGGTGCAGCATTTGCAGTTCAATTAGATAATTGAATTACAAATTCAAATTTAATTGATAATTGAATTCAATTCGCTAATAATTTTAAAAGAGCCATAGGATAGGATTTTATTTAGAATTTTACAGAAAAAAATGGCAGAATATCTAGGTCTTCTAGGTATTATTTGCCTTTTCTGGTAGTAGCCCAGAAGAAATAGATGACCAATTCCATATCAAGATGAAATTGTGCATTTCGTGGAATAATGGACGAATCTCCATCATGAAGTGCAGTTTTGTCAACTCTACAAACAGTATGAAGTAGAGTAGATAAATGTTTATATTGTAATGTACAATACATTCATCCCTTTAATGGCTGTCATACAATGCACAAGACTGTCATTTTGAATAGTTGCTTCGATGAGCATTAATTAATTTCTTATTCGCATTCTTGTCGTGTACCAATATTTTCTTAAATTCAAATAAAACTTTTTCCCTTTTGACCAAACAACTTTTCATCATATCTTCTTCTTATTTTTTTGGAAAAAAAATAATAATAGAATTCATAAAATAATGGAGTGTGTTATTTTACATCTTTCGTAAACAACAATTTATACAATGTTGAACTAACCAATTCCCCAACTTGAGATTCCAAACCACAAACCAAAATATAATTTTTGAATTATGTCTAATTTACAGAAATTACTGAGTTTAAAGAGCTACCAAAAAGGTAGTTAGCTGCCAAGTTAAAGCTACAAAGTTTTAAGAGCTACTGAGGCATAAAAGTTATACTAATTATAATTTTTTTTCATATTTTACTAATGATTTGTGCTACTTTGTTCGAAATTATCATCTCTAGAAGTACTCTTCAAGATAAATTTACTGATGCAGAAATTCCGAAGTCTAAAAATTTAACAAACATCTGATGAATAAGTCATCCCAATTAAAAGTTCATATTCTTAATATTATCTTTAACTTATAAACATTGAATTCGATACTAATTAGAGGGAAAGTATGAACTTTAGCAAAACTTCCACTTCACAATAAACATTCTCCGCTTCAAATCAACGCGCAAGACTCGTTAAATATCGTGTAGTGCTTCATAACTTCACTGTACTTAACAGAAAACTTTCTAAGAGCATCTTTTAACAATTCTTGACATCTTCATCAAAGCTCAAGGTTTAAAGTTTTCTTTCCTTTAAAGGAAAAGCAAACTAATTCCACACAAAAGACCGCAACCATGATTAATAATTTGCAGTATTTCTTTCTGGCAAGCCAAGAGCTTGATCTTTAATCAGATGTCACCAAGGAAGTGCTTACTGAGAAAATGGTACAAATCTTGGGGAGCATTTAATTCAATGTTATTTGGTCCGTTGAGAATAAGATGATAATCTATATCGTGGAAGTGGATACTTGAAATTACTTCGTAGAAAAGGTCTCTAAGCAGTTGTTAAGGGAAAATTCTTTCCATCTGAAAATTTTTTTATCATAATTTTTATTCTAAGAGTAGCTACTTTCGGCTTTGCTATGATTGAATTGAAAATGATACGAATTTGTGTTACAGATACTAAAAAAAGAATAAAAATTAATCACTAATAACTCTTAATGATTAAATTTAACAGATGAGATTCCTAAATTTATTTCTAAATCATTGAAAAGGAATGAACTTTAATTAGGTTTATGTCAAATAACAAAAACTCACAAAAAGAAAGAAAAATAATTCACACATATAATAAAGATAAATATGTGTTTCTGATAGTTTCTGCGCGTGGGAATGGGCATTTCGAAGTAATATCTTTTTTAAATGTTAATTAATTTAAAAAATAAAGTAAGAACTTGGTTTTTCTGCTGTAAATCCAGAAAATATTGTAGAATATATTTACATTCAAACCTTTTTAAAATTCAAATAATTCTCTTTTAATTGATTCTGTATTAAATCCATGCAAATTTTTCTAAAATTTTGTCGAATTTTTGGAAATATCTACGTACAATTTTGAACAATTGGCTTATATATTGAATTTAAAAGAAAACTGTTTTATTATTCGGTAAAATATTCAATCACATTTCTTATTTCATTGCTAAAGTTTAGTTTAGTTATATTAATGTCCCGTTTTTAAGCAACACTGGGACTATTTTGGGATGGTCCTCGTAAATTTGAAACGCGGACGGATGACGATGACAACACCTGCGATGGCAGTCCTTCTCTAAAATTTCACCACTCCAGCGGGAGGGCGATTTCATAGTTGAAAGAAAAGAAGGATTTTGTTTAATATCTGTATAGTTTACATGAAAAATACTAAAGTGGCATTATCGAGTAAATTATATAACTTCTTAGAAATTATTTTCCCCAACGGAATGGTCGCAATCCATTTTTAAGAAATATTACAGAATAAAAATTAGTGAGAAGCTAGTGCATCAGCTGTCAAATTCTCAAACTTTTTCGCCAATCAAAGAAACAATTAAAAACAAAATACACATAAAGCATTTTATCAAAATTTTTCTCACTCAATAATTTTGGTGAATCAATTGGATCCCATAACAGCTTGCATTTTGCAACAATAAACTAAATAATACAAATATATACTTGGAAAAGAATATAATGTTCCAAGGTCTTTTTTTTTCCGATGAAACTATTAAACCCTATTTCGAGTTTGCTAAAATTGTAAATCCATCGAAAATATCACAGTTAGTGACATTTTCCATACATAAAAATTAGTTCCCTTCTGATTATTTAGAAATATCTTCATTTCAGTAACTTTTCCTTTCGATCACAATCAATAAGGCAAAATATGTCTCATGTTCCGTCTGAATTGTCAATCATTGAACTAGAGTGCAACATGCATGAAGTTTAATCCAGTTAAGCAACACTAGGCTATATTCGGATGGACTTTGTAATTTTTAACCGCGGTCAGATGATGAGGACGATATCTGAGCTTGCATCCCCTTTCCAAACTTCTTTGAGACACCAGCGGGAGGACTTTTGGCCCCGACGGATTGAACGTGCACCAGACCGGCTTAACGACGGTTCTTGAATCTGAAACTCTCCGGTTTCGAAGCCGAAAACTTACTACCAGGCCACCACAGCCATTTTTTATGGAGAATGCAGCAAGGTTTTTATATACTCTCAGATTACCGAATTTTCCAGAAAAGAGTGGAAATTTTTGAACAGCATGTTGCCAAATATATCATTAAGTCAGTCATCAGATTGTTAAATTTGGTCACAAAACCTTAGCTTAGAATCCAAAGTACTTCCACTTTACAATATTCGTAAAAATGCATAAATTAATAATATTCATACCGTCGTATAAGGGGGTTTATTACACGTTAAATCCGTCAGGACCAAACGTCCTCCCGATGGTGCGGTGGGGTGTGGAGAGGGGGTGCCAGCTCATTTGTCGTCCTCGTCATCTGAACGTGGTTCAAAATTACGAGGTCCGTTCCCGAAATAACCCTAGTGCTGCTTTACAACGGGACGTTAATATAACTAAACTCATCCTCTTCATCTATACAGTTACAGTTTAAAAGTTATTTTACTTCGTTGGAAAAACTATTCGTAAGGGTAAGCATATAGCAAGTAGTCCAAAATGCGTCAAGTGTATCTTTACTCTTAAACTAATTTAAATAAAAAGAATATCCCTTCTATTCAAAGGAAAGCATTTTCTTATTTTATATTTCACCAGGCAACCGCTACCCGCCATACGCATTAAAAGTACCCATTAAAATTATATTTGCATTTCATCCCAATTAGTTAAATGTTACTTAAAAATATATAAAGCAGTTGGTGAATATCATCAATATTTTAGCAACAAAGAAGGTGGTTTCATTTCCAAATTAAAATAAATATATGAAAAAAATATATGAAAAGAATGGGTTATTTCCATTATAACAGAGCATAGATATGTCTTTTATTAAGCGAGTTTTTTTTTTTTTTAATTTGTGCAACAAATATTTTTTTTGAGGTGTCACAATTTGTAAATACCTAACAGTAAATAACACTAACAGTAAATAACACTAACAGTAAATAACTAACACTTAGAAAAAACAATTCTATATGAAATAATTAAAAAAAAGCCTAGTGATTGAATGAGTATTTCATAATCACAGTGAATTCATTTTTCTTTTAAGGAACTTAAAATAAAAAAATAAACATTATTGAATATAATATACCATAAAATCTGAAAAATGTAGTGATATTTTTCATGAATAATGCTATCTTAAAAATGTATCTCCAACACGAAATAGATAAAAAATAATTTACATAGATACATTAGACTTATAAATAATTTAATCAAAAATTCGCCAGCGTCCTGGCTTAGGGGTAGCGCGTCTTCCCCGTGATCTAGGCGTTCCGGGTTCGAGTCCTGGTTCGGGCATGGTTGTTCTCTTCCTTGTTTTCTCTCTGTGAGGTGCGTGAATGAGTCCCCCTGTAAAAAGGGGTTGTGTAAGCGAGTGTGTGTGTGCTATTTTCATTTGAGTAAGAAGTCAGACTTCTGAGCTCGGGTGCTCAAGGTTCTAAACCCTCAGAAGCTACTGGGCAAAATTTGACTTAAAATAGTCACACGACACAAAAAAAAAACCCACCAAAAATTCCATAACTGTCAAATAAAGGTAATTTTATTTACGTGCTTTTAAAAGGGGAAAAATATGTTAAATAAACTTTAAGATAGATATTGTAGCACCTCATCCCCAAAAAGTATTTATCATATTACATCATTTCACTTATATTTTCAATAAACTCTCTACATTTCGATTATGTTTAAATTATTTAGTAAATTGATGGATTTCCCATATTTTATTTAAAAAAAACAAATTTGAAGAACCTGTTTCTTTTTACTGTGCAAAAGCTTAAATACACCAAAATGTGTGGCTATAATTGTACTAAACCTAACCAAGACTACAATTTAATGACTCATAATGAAAATGAAATTTTAAATCTTCCAGCTGGCCAAAGCACCATTGTAGAATCTTGGTAGGACTTTCACCGTAGCTCCAATTCAATAGAATTAAATGCCTTTTTAGAAGGATCTTCAGGGGCAATTGACCTCCAGTTTTATCTCGTTATAAGAATCAGAGGAAGTGATATCTCCAAGACTTTCTTGCGTACTCTCTTATAAAGATTTTACTCCAATGAGCGCCTTGCTTGGGATTGGCGTACAATAGTTCTTAATTATTAACCATTGGCATGAATATAGTAGTTTAATGAGTCTATCGTATAATCCTTTTCGAGGATCTGGCGAATAATCCCTGTAATGTATGGAATAGCATCCGAACATAACATCAAATTTTCTATCGCATTTACTTGTTCCTGAAAGTACAGACCGACAGACAGTTAAACCGTTGTTGGATTTGGCTCAAAATTTGTTGAATGGCAACACTACATATGTTAAATCAATGCATCGAATTTTATCTGTCCAATTCTCCTCGTTTTGTAGATATTGTATTAACTCATATGAGAACAGTTAGACATACAGGCTTTCTGTGAAAGGATTTTGTTGAAAATTTGAAAGAAATCTATAAATTTGAAGTAAAGGACGTATATCAAAGTTCATCCATTTAGTTTAAAACATTTTTTAATCCTCTTTGTCAAAGACAGACAGACGCGCGGACATTTTCCAAAAATGTGTTTTTAGAACTCAGAAATATCTAAAGAGTGGGGATTCGTCAAAATCTCGACGTCTAATTTTTTAATAATTTCGCTTCTTTCTGTATACTACGTACACGAGAAAGTAAAAAGCAGGAAATCCGCCAGTTTTTGGCAGGAAGCGCAAAAAAAGAACTCGTAATGTTTTTCCAATTTTTATTAACTGTCTTAACTCAGTAAACCACTGACGATTATTCACAAAATTGTTTACTATTGCTGAACGTTATCTTTTTAAAAAAGAAACGAATATTCAAATTTCTGTCTTGTGATATTCCAAGAAATCAGATCTCTAAATTTGACATTGGATAAAAGAATATAATCATCAGGTTCACCAATAAGATAGTGCTATTTCATATTATTATGAAAATAACTGCTTCAGTTTCAACATAATAAAATTTCAGTATAATTCATTGCAATACATTTGATAGCAAACTCGAATTTTCAAAAATATTTTTTTTTAATTTTTAGAGAAATTTTAAGTGATTTTTTAATGAACTTTTATGGTTCAATTTTAATCATTTGACATAATTAACACTAAAGCTACCACGAGAGGGTCATTTGACCCGCTTCCAATGGCAATTCCAATGTATCGGTGAAATGCCGGTAGGTTTAGTGTTAAACAAATTAACCAATTTTTTATCAGAGCTCTATTGAATTTTTAAAATTGTAAAATGATCAAATTTTTCACTTAATTGCTAAAATATTTTTAAAATCCTCAAACTTTACTTATTTCTAGAAGTCTTGAAGTTATTAAATTTCCTAATTTTATATGTAACTAGCTGATATGTCCAAAATAGTATATGATTAGCATATTTTTATATTGATTTTTTTAATGTTAAAAATTACCTTTGGTGAAAATAATATGATTTACAATATATTTTTCTTTAACAAAAATATTTTTAATTAAACTGAGATTATATATCTATGCAAACAATTTTTTAAAATGACAATTGGCTAACTTTTTCTATATTAAAAAAATTAAATAAATCATTATCCTTCCTATTCTTCCTTATTGTTTTCTTTTAAATTTATTCTGCTTTTGTTCAATTATTTTTTCAATTTTTTTAAAATTATTAAAAGGGGAGAAAGGTATGGATTAAAATAATATCACTGAAAAGATTTAGTTTTGATTTTTAAAATGTTACAAAAATATTTATTTTGATATAATTTGCTTTGAAGTTACTGCAAAGAAATGGCAAAACTCTGCTTGATATTTAACAAATGAAATTTTTTTGGCAATATTAATTTTCTTTTCTTAAATAATAAATTAAAAAGCTTTGCTGAAACCAGTGTAGTTGTTTTAGAGAAGATATGAAATACACTTATACAACTACAAAAGTTCTTATTTATACTAAGAATAATTATTGCTTTTCTATTTTTTTAATTACTACACTTATGAAAAAAAAACTAAGTAAATAGTATAGAAACAAAAAATTAAAGTTTACAAGCTATGGGAATATATTAGTCGTCTAGTACTTCAATAAATGTCCATAAACATGGAAATAAATTTTAAATACAGCACTATAGGAAGTTTTTCTAAAACTTTTATATAGCATCATATGAAGAAAACATTGATTTTAGGACGCAGGTGTTTTGTTGCGAAGAAACAAGTTGAATATATCTTTTAACTTTCTTCACTACATTTTTATAATAGTATTTTTAGTTACTTTTCTGTTGCCTAAAACTAGTTGTTATAGTTTACTTTTGAGTATTAAATTTTCAATGTTTCTTAAAAGTAGAAAAGAAAATATCTATATTTCCACTCTTTCGCTTTACTTGATTTGTTTCATTTTTATATGAACGGGACATGGCAATTTTTTTTACTTATTTCCTGATGCACATATTTTAAATTTTGTGAATTAATTCACTCTGACTGACGCTGGATAATTTAATATTTTTAACATTTAATAATCGATTAATTTTAATCGATTTAACATTTAATAATCGATTAAATTACTTAAATTTTAAATCCATTTTTCTGTCGTAATTTAATAAAAGGAAATAATTGTTGTTATTTTCTTGTGAAACAATATATCGAAATTCTTTGTTTCATTTCCTTTAAAGATACTTAACAACATTATTGGAATTATTCTTACAGATTTATTTTGAAATTCATTTAATAAGTACTTGTTTTTTCTAAAAAAAAATATTTAAAAGAAACTGAATTTACTTAACTTAAATAATTAATCTTTTAAATCTCTTTTCTTCAAACTGCTGAAAATGTAAACACTTTTAATGACAGCAATGTTCAAATTTTGCATTTTACTAACCATCCATATAATTAAAACTATTTCATGCAAAACAAAATAAATTCATGTAAAATAATTTCCTTCACAGCTGGAGTTAATGGCTTTTATCCATTTCAAATAAAAATTTTGATGGATCAATGATATTAAAAGTAAAAAATCCAAAAAAAAAAATCAAATGCAGCGACATGTCAGTATTTTAAATTTTATTATTTAATTCACTTTTATAATATTTTTTATTGACAATGGATGTAAAAAAAAAGATAATTCGTTAATTCTCATAATAATGTCCAATTTAAAAAAAATATATGTTATGTAATGTTTATTATCATTGGATAGAATGATGTTTATTGGATGATTAAAAAAATGAAATAGATTCTGTAAAATTTGTTTTTGATATAATTAATTTAAAAGAACAAAATTTTACATTGGACGGTAAGAGCATTAAAAGCAAATGTTTCCCTTTAATCTGCAAATTTTTTTTAACTCTGCTGAGGGAATATTTTTATTACTAAAACAAAATTATTTTTTGCAAAATGGAATGAATAGTGCCAATAAATGAAATGGATTCTTCATGAATATTTTGACGTAATTTAATTAAAGTATGATTTCCATATTTTATTTGTGAAAATTTAAATTGTTAATCGATTAAATACACTGAAAATTTTCTTTTCATTTCTTTTTCAAAAGTATGGTGATTTCTATCTTCTCGTCTAAAAAGAGAAAAAATTATTATCGTCGAAAATTCGAACTCAAGATTTTGACCAATTTCGTCATTTGAGATTTCATTTGGCCCAATCAACATACTTTCGGAATTTTTAAATGCTGTCTGTCTCTGTGTAAGATTATTCAGAAACTCTTAAACAAGATGAATGAAATTTGGTATGCATTTTTTCAACTATTCCGTAAGTTTTTATCAAATTTTGAAAGAAATCTATGTAGTATCCTTGCTCCGCGGACCACCAGGTGGCACTGCATCTACCTTCTATCCACCAGCTGACGTCACACGGACATGAGCTTGAACGAGCAAAAGTGAAACATTGGACTTGGTGTTTGTGTGTGGCGTAACTGAATGTCTGAATTTCTGCGATGTTAACCAACTTGATGTAAATGGGAAGCAACCGCCCTTTTAACTCTTTACTTCTTAATTTTATGTCGTGTCGTCTTTATGTTTGTTTGTCTTCCATTAAATTATGAAACGTACAACTTGACTATTTCATTCGCCTTGGAACTCAGATGGTTTAGATGTAGGATGGTAGGCTTCCATCCTACATCTATATACAAGAATTTTACATGTCAGACTGCTCATGTGTATATTATCACGATAAAAAAGTTCAAAACTTTAGATATTCAAAATTTTGAACTTTCTTTTTTCATTTAAAGAGTAGATTTATCAAATTTTGAACCAAATCTACTTAATGTAACAAAGTTCCATCTATCTGCCAATACATTTGTATAGATATAAACTCAATATCTCAAATGCAGATCGGATTTGATATAACATCTTGTTATGAATTTTGTATTTTTTTATCATGTTTAATCTATTAAAAACAGCATTTATCCAACATTATCTGGTTCATATTCCAACATTCCCGGTTCATAACACAGCGCTACACATTCATGTAAGGTACATTAAGCATAAAAGGTTTTGAACATATATATTTGATCTAAACACAATGGAATATCCAAATATTTTATTAAGCACAATATAAATTTAGGAATATTAAATTACGACTCTTGAAATTTAATACAATTTGAAATATATGTTAGTGCAATAATATTTGAAATAGGTAAATGCTTTTACTATCGCGATTGTTAATTCTAAAATGTAACCACCGGCAATGGTCTCCTCAAAAATTTCTCACATATTTTCTAGTAATCTTGCCATGCCAGAGAACGCTTGCATGATTCTGGTGTACAATAGTTGCGAAACATTGACAGTTGGCGTGAATTTAGCATTTGTACTGAATCTATCTTGCAATTCTTGGCAAGGTATTTTGGCTGTTATTCCCTGGCATTCCGTTAATATTACCCGAAAATCAATTTTTTGCTTTAGATATGTTTTTCTCAATTAGTCGAAACAAATATTTAACATAAAATGCATTTGTTGTCGCAAAATCCGAATTTGATATATTTAAGTCACTTCGTTTTCGGGTTATTGTATTTACATGTTTCTGAAAGCTCAGACAGACAGAAAATCTCCTTGTTTTTGGATTTGTTTCATAATTTGGTAGGTGTCTAAACTGTAGATGTTAAACCTGAGTACCAAATCTAATATATATTGCTCTGTAGTTATATTCGAATATCCAGATATACGAACTGTCTGATCATATACCAAGTTTCAAACGTCTGTCAAAAAGTTCTTTTGAATTATTTTTATCAGAGGCAGACAGAGAGACATTTTCCAAAAATGTTTTTCGAACTCAGAAAAGTCTAAACCTTGGAGATTAGTCAAAATATTGGGTTCGAATTTTTTAACGATTACTGTACTTTCTCTTCTACGTATACAAGAAAAAGTTTTAAAAAAATAGGTTTTACTTACTAATAACATATGAAAGATTTTTTCGTAAGAAAGTAAACTAACAAATTCATAAATATAAAAATTGTTATTTCATTCATTGTTAGTTGTTTTTTACCCAGTAAGCTTCATATTTTACAAAAATGTATGGAAATTCTTAAGTTAGCGATGTAATTTTAATTTTCTTCGGAACTTTTTTTTGTTGGCTTTTTTTTAATTCAAAAAAGAAAAAAAAATTAAATACCGGTTTCAAACTAGGATATTTTCTAACTTTGATAAAAAATAAAATTGCTGCAATTATTTCCCAAACTTATCTTATTAAATCGGTATCGTTTGCAACTCTGAATGCTTTACAAAAGAGATAGAATAAAATATGAACTTTTAATTCGCAACAAAAATTAAAAAAACAACTAAATTTGCAAAGATGGCTTGTTCAGTATAAGTTTTTTTTAAACTTCCAATACTTGATATCATTAAATCCCAGTTAAATATTCCCCATTGCCTTCGCCATATAATCAAACATTTACCGAAAAAGCAAAAATATGCATGGAAAGATAATTTTCTAAAAATATGTCTGAAAGATCCAAATCTTTTGCATTGCATCGATAATGCATCATTTAAATTTTATTTATTTTTTCGTTATTTCTATTTCCAAAAAGCTAATACTTCCCTAAAAGCAATTTTGCCTTATCCTTATACTTAAACATAAAATGTCATAATTAATTTTGTTTAACCATAATATTGACAAAGAAAAATAACTTACTTTAAATAAAATGAATGAAAATCTAATCAATTCTTCTATGGTGTTCTAAATTAAAATTTCAAGGAAAATATTTTAAACGAATTTTATTTGCTTGTCATATCCAAAATGGTAGAATTTTTTTATCTATATCCTATAAGGCCATTCAACATTTTTTTCTTTGAAGCTTTATTTTAGTTTTGGTCATTAAAATAAAGAACTTGCATTCTTAAATTAACTATAAATTTAAATGCAGGTGAAATTTAGAACCTTTTAAAAATATTGTCGGATACCTTTTAAAAAAATACTTAAACGTTTAATCAGTTTATCGTCAACCTAATGACTGCATTTTCGAAGATAAATTCCATAAAACACTAGAATGGTGAAAAATGTTTTTTGAAGGAAAGTTGAAAATTAACAAATTTTATTTGCTTGTCGTACCTAAAATTGCAGAATTTTTTTCTATATCCTATTGGGTTATTCGTCAATTTTTCTTGGAAGCTCTATTTCAGTTTTAGAGCTTAAAATAAAGAACTTGTGTTCATAAGTTAACTGTACATTTAAATGTATGTAGAATTTAGTGGCTTCGCAAAATATCGACGGATTCTTTTATAAAAATATTTAAACGGTTAACCAGTTTATTGCCAACCTAATGATTGCATTTTGGAGGATAAATACCACAAAACATTAGAATGCTGAAAAATATTTGTTGAAGAAAAGTTACAAATTAATTTTATTTGCTTGTCGTATCCAAAATGGGAGAATTTTTTTCTATATCCTATTGGGCCATTCATCATTTTTTTCTTGGAAGAGTTTTTTTAAGTTTTGGAGAGCAAAATAAAGAACTTGCGCTCTTAAGTTAACTGTAAATTTAAATGCAGTTGAAATTTAGTGGCTTTGATTTGCATAATATTTAACAATAGACTCCATTATTGAATTGAAATTCAATAAGTTTTCGTTTTATTTAATATTTAATCGTTTGATTTTCTGTCGTTGTTTCGTTGTTGAGATGGATTCAGTTTAAATTCGGCATTTAATAAAATAAATAAGGAGAAATAAGGGGCAAAAATTATATTATTACGAAATTTGGAAAGTAGAAGAACCAAAAAATTGTTTTTTTTAAATATATCTATGATTCATAAGGCTTGAATATTTTAGAATACTTAATATACACAATAGACAAAAAAGTCTTTTAATATAACACGGCTTTAATATCTCTTAACAGTTTCATGTTTAAAAAAATTTTCTTAGACTAATCATGGATATTAAGTTATACAGAATAAATTTAAATAGAAATAACTACAACTAATTTTACCGATAAGCCCTTTGTGGGCAAAGGTGGCTAGTCAACAATAAAAAGAAATCAATAAAAATGACAAATTCTATTTCTTAAAAACAAATTAAAAACCAACAAATTGTATAGACATAATTTTTTTTTCTTTTTGATTGCGATGGTCATAGATATTCTAAATACTAATTATTTAATCACAAAAACATACCGAGGTGCTTTAACAAAAATAACAAATGACCGATTATTTTTAAAAAAATAAACCAAGGATTTTCGACAGAGACTTGCTTCTTATTAGGTTATATTTATATATGTCAAAAACATTTTGATACATTTTCTAAAAATAAACATTGTTTATTTTCGTATGAATTTGCTTCGTTTTTTAGGCCATTCTGAGAATTATTCGTCAGTTTACTAATATACAATTTCTACATAGACTAGTTTCGCGTATCATTAGAAATTTATTTTCGTTCATAATTTTTACTCAAATTGCGAAAATACTTACAGAAATCCTTGATTAATACAAACTAGTTAGTTCGGCTATTTCATGAGAAATTCATAATTACATCTATCTTTATTGTAATTACTCTTTAAATAAAACAATGATAAAAAAATATTGAGTCAGTATCATTCAACACAAAATATACAGTAATATTTTCACTATATTGCACAACCTTTCTGAATATTGAACATCAAAGCATTTTATCTTAGATAAAAGATGAATATCATAAATTATAAGGAGCTAAAAATTATTACTGAAATATTCAAATCAAAATCTTTGATATTCGGAATACAGGTTTTACAGAAAGATAAAATATAATGTTAACTGTTTTTTTATATACTTACTATTTTCTAATGGACCTGAAAAGTATATATTTACTTTTATAGTAATATATATATATATATATATATAAAGAAAAAAAAGAAGAGTATATATTTAAATAGAAAATAAATTTCTAATTTCTTTACAAATATGTTTCTTTCCTGTGCCATTTTTATAAACACTTATATCCTTATATTTCAAGTAAATAAATACATGTTATTAATTTTCACGTAAACAAGCATTTACCAACAAAATAAAACAAAAAATTACGAAAAGTTAATTTTCTAAAAAAGTATATCTTAAGAATCTGAATTTTCTACAATATATCTATAATGTATCCTCATTTTTATTATATTTATCGGCATTTTTTTCTTTCGCTTTTCTTTAAACAATGCTTGTCTAAAAGCAATTTTATCTCCGCTTCATTTTTAAACGTAAAACATACCTTATTCTTTAATTTTTATTCAGAATATCGACAGAGAAAAATTACTTACTTGCAATAAAATTAGAGTATAACTAACCAATTCTTCTACGAAGTTCTTAATTAAAATTTCAAGCAAAATGTGTTAAAGAATTTATTTGTTAGTCTTATGCAAAATGATAGACTTTTTTTATAACTCCTGTAAGGTACATTGATTTTTGTCGTTTTATTTGTCTTATGAAGCTGTTTTATTTGTTCTTTACGGCTTTATTTATAACTAGCCGACATTGGCGACCAGCCGGTTCGCCAGTATTACCGCTCTCTACAATTTTCAACTAAATATTTTAAGTAACTGGTCTCTTAAAGGATTCTCAAACAAAACATCTTTAATCTTCAAATTTTGATAGTCATACCACACTTATACTATTTAGATCGTTTCGTTCAAGTTACTATATATATTTTGCTAATTTGTTGTCATTTCCGGTAAAAATTCAACTTTAATTTAAAATGTAAATGATGAAATTGCAATTAATATTAAGATATTTTTTTAATAAAACCAAGCATTTTATTTTATTTATCATCTTTATTGTTATTTATTTTCTGTTATTATTATTGAATGTGAGTATTGCAAACAAAACCGCTCGGTATTTAAGTCTTATGTTAACTACAAAATATTTTTCATAATTTATGTAATATCTAAAACAATAATTCAACAAAAATTTCTCAGATTCAGCATAAAATTCAGTTTTTAGTTTTTCTTTCAAAAGGATTGAAATGAAATCAATAATAGTATTTTGTTCCTGCCTATAAATATATTTCAAAAATTATGAAGTCTAAATTTAATGCAGTAAGGTATCATATTCTGAGAAATATTCTGGACACACCAAATTTTAAATAAATGAATGAATGTTTCTATTTTCCACGATCAACTAAGACTTATTTATTAAGTTTTAAATGTTAAAAATTTAGAAAAACTCAACATTTTCATAATCTTATGCCAATTCATCTTGAGAAACCTGCGCGCTGATTGGCGTATTTTCTTTGAAGCGATCGATGGAAAATCTAAAATTATCCTTTTTTATTGAATAGTGCTATTCAAATTTTCATAAGTCTGTCAGTTTAAGTCATTGGAAATTAACTCTTAAAAGTCAGTAATTTAGTTGATAGGAAATTAACTCTATGACCACCATAAAATCTGTGCTTTCTCTTGTGGTGTATGCATTCTCCTTAATATATACTCCAATAAAACATCACATACAAAAGTACTACATAGAACAAACGCATCAAAAGTAAACATAACATTTCAATAGTTGCCAAAAACAAAAGAGAGAAAAATGCAATTACTAAGCAGACGATATTTAGAAAAGTGCAGATATTTAGACAGGAAAATGAAATCATCTGAAATTAACCACACGCGCAGACGATATTTCGAAAAGTAAAAATATTCAAACCTGGAAAGGAAAATATATGAGTTATTCCATCAATAAATTGTTTAAGTTTGTTTATATCTTCATTATTTTATGAGTCATTAAACATCAAAATGGGTCCGGGACTAAATAAACACCCTGTATAGAGAGTGTAAAAGATCATAAAATAATTTTTCTTGAACTTATTTTTTAGAAAAAATAATATTTCATATTTGTTTCATTTTCTACAGACACGTGCCGGAAATTATATTTTTGCAGATTTCATTTCCAAAAAGATTTAATTTATTTTTAATTGGAGCTTTAATCAATGTGATGGCAACACTTTGAAAAAAGCTAATTTTTTCCAATGAATGCGAAACGTGCTTAATTTTAATTTTTATTTTTGACGAAAAAAATTATTGAAAAACATAGTTAAAATATTTATTTAAAAATTCATTAAAAATAGAAATTTAATTTTAAGATTAAATCATTAGTATCGTTTAAAAGATAAATTTTTGATCTTTAACTTCATGTAAAAATATTTTTTGTGCGGTAATATTTCCGGAAGTTATAGCAGAAACACGTCAAAATTTCGCTTAATTTTTAAATAAATAAAATTCTAGTTAAAAATTTGAAAAAATAACCTCCAGGTGCACATTCCCGGCCTCCAAGGTATACACGTGCCAAATTTCGTAGCTGTAGGTTGAATGGTCTGGCCTGTAGACAGCCAACACACACACACACACACACACATTGAGCTTTATTATAAGAATAGATAAAAAGCTGTATTAATAGAATAAATGCACATTTTTATTCATTAGTACTTATTTATTAGCACTTTTTAAAAAATTATTGTCAAAGTGATTTTGATAAGATTCTAAAGCAAATAGTCTAAATAAAAAAAAATATTTAGCAAATAGTCAAAACATTTTTTGGCATTTGGCATACAAAAGTCGAATCTGTGCATGAGGAACCCCATAAAACATTACAGTATTGAGAAAAAAAATTTTTGAATGAATATAGATATATAGATAGATAGATAACATTTTCTCGCGCAAACTGCTAACCTTATTGATTATTTATGGAGTTTTCACACACATGCATTACAGCGAATTTTTCTATTACATTTCAGCTATAAAATGAAACTAGTTTCTAAAACATCATTCTGTGTTCTATTAATTAGATATTTCACAGCATCTATTACAGTAAAATCCTTCATGTGATGCATACAACTTGCAGAATCTATTTAGTTATACAAACCTCCATGTGATTTCTTTTAAACTTCGGTAATGTTTTTGCTTTTTCTTCAAATATTTCTATCCTTATTGGACTTGTTGGGGTTTTAATATACATACATTCAACTGTAAATAATGTATTAATTAGATATTTTACAGCATCTATTACAGTACAATTCTTCATGTGATCTATTCAAGTTACAGCATCTATTCTACATCAACTATTATAGTACAATCCTTCACTTTAGATGCTGTCCAAATTCAAGTCATAACATCTATTCTACAGCATCTTTTACAGTGCAGTCTTTCATGTGATCTATTCAAGTTATTTGACTTGTTGGAATTTTCATATACATACATTTAACTGTAAATAATGTATTAATTAGATATTTTACAGCATCTATTACAGTACAGTTCATGTGATCTATTGAAGTTACGTCATCTATTATACAGCATCTATTGTAGTACAATCCTTCATGTCATTAATTCAAGTTATTGGACATTTTGGAGTTTTAATATGCATACATTTAACTGTAAATAATGTATTAATTAAATATTTTACAGCATCTATTATCCTTGATGTGATCTATTCAAGTTACAGCAACTATTACAGTACAATCCTTCATTTGATCTCTTGAAGTTACAGCATTTATTACAGCACAATCCTTCATGTATTCTATTCAAGTTACAGCCTTTATTACAGTACAATCCTTCATGTGATCTGTTCAAGTTACAACATCTATTGAAGTTAAAATCCTTCATGTGATTTCTTTTACGCTTCGGTAATGTTTTTGCTTTTTCTTCAAATATTTCTATGCTTATTGGACTTCTTGGAATTTTCATATAAATACGTATCAGCAAATTTTTCTATAATATTACATTTCAATTATAAAATGAGGACACCCAGGACAATCCTTTCCCTACCAACCCTTCCGCTCATTTGATCATGATTTATTTAATATAATTAATAAATTACGAATTTCATTTCTTTTTCGTTAATGATAAAAAATGTTAATTTTGTAATTTGCAAAAATGTTATCTATCTATAAAAATGTTATCTATCTGTAAAAATATTAACAATCTATAAAAATGTTATCTATCGATAAAAATGGTATACATCTATACCATTTTTATCTATCTATAAAAATGTTATATATCTATAAAAATGTTATCTATCTGTAAAAATGGTATCTATCTATAAAAATGTTATCTATCTGCAAAAATGTTATTTGTCTGTAAAAATGCTAATTTTGACGCAGATTTCCAAAGCTCAGTTAGCTCACTTTATAGTTCGTCCAATTTTAAGAAAAAGCACTTCTTTATCATATTAATATTATTTGTAGTATAGCATTTTATACCACTCATTTTGGAAAGAAAGACCAAGTTTGCATTGAGTATAAATTTTTCATTTCAAGCAATTCGAACTTTTATTCTTTTTTTCAAAACTTCAATATTTATATAGAATATAGCCTACAGATTTTACAGAAATGCGATATGCTTTCTCTGAAACCGTTTCAGTTTGTATCACAAATGCATCCTAAAAAACAAAAACTGATGCAGAATACAAACCTCTAGACACTTGAGAGCTATTTCCACGAAGTAATATGTTTTTATTGATACAAAGACTTCCAAATATTTTTCTCAAAGGACAATTCTGGAAACAGATACCAGTATAAAGTACGAAGAATTCGATACAGTTTTCTTTAATATACATCTATTTGAGATTCAGATAGATAAAGGAATGGAAACATCGATATTTTCATTCACAGTGAATGCTTTCTTTAGATCTGGCAATAAATTTTGTATAAAAATATTGTTGGCATCGTATATTTTCTTGTTAATATTAAGTCGGTACTCAAATGAAATGAAGTCAATTTGATTTCCAATTGCAATCGTATTCCTGATGATATTTACTTGTTAAAAATAGGATGCAAAATTGATTCCTTTTCTTTATAGTAAATGGATTTTTTTAATGGTTTTTATATATTTTTTGGAAAATAATTTCTTGCTTATTATAAGTTTTCAATGAATTATAACTATTGAAGGTTTATACTTAAGTTCTTTGTTTAGTATTTCACAATATTAGGTATGTTGTGGTGTTTAATGATCTATATTTATTGTTTTTAACAAATTAATAATTATCTATAGAAAAAGAAACTATTTACGTTATTTTATTTCTTTTTAAGCTATTTTTCTTTTCAGAAATAATTCAAATGATGCTTCGTTTTCCTTAAATGTAAAATGTAGTTCTAGTATCTAGTGATAAATTCTCACAGAGAATCCAGATGCTTATCGCAACAATTTCTATGGATGTTGCATTTTGTCATTGGATTGGAAATCACTTGAACCCACAATATTAGTATGAGTTTAAGATATTCAAGAAACTGCCAAAAAGTGACCAACTTCTCATCTGCGTACTTAGGGTGATACTCAATAAATTATGTAGAGGGTTAAAATTAAATTTAATCGATTTATTTTTTATGAATTTAATCCCTTTAATTTTAAAGACTACATAAAAATATGTTAAAATATTTCAGAAGACAACATTTTTTTTTTAGTTATACCACAAAAATATAATATAATGTAGAAATAAGTTACGCTTTAATGAAAACCTTTGATAATGTGATTTATAATTAGGTTTATATGCTAACAATTTCGCGGTTTTTAAGTTTAAAAATATTTTAATAAAATAAATAGTATTTACGAATATAGCATTAGTTATTAGTTCTATGCAAAAGTAGGAATCTTTGCTATAAGCTCTAAAAGCATTTATTTCTTCAACTTGAAAAATATTTTTCGAATAATTATTAAGTTAATTATTATTAGAATTCTTACTAGAGAAATATTTGTCATGGTAATCTTTTTAATGCTATTTTATCACAGATTATTTTAATTTAATTAATAAAATCTTCAAAGCAAAACGAACCATTTTTAAAAGCTTTTTTTAAGCAAAACTATCTCTATTTGGCTCTCTGTATTTCTCAATGTGTCGATATTTTAAAGAACCAGAATTGACAACTATTACAAAAATCCTTTTTGTCCTTCTGAAATTAAATCATAAAATATATTATCAAAATTTTATTATGGTAATTAATTTACCAAGATATTTTTCTGAGAGACGATTTTAAATATGATCTTTAACATACATCTACATATTTCATGTCATTGATTTACTGAATTTCTTAGCAATGCCATCAAAACTCAGAATTTCGGAAGAACTTCGTTCAATTAGAAATTTTATCTCAACGAAATACATACTCAATAAACTTTAGTGCAGTGTTTTTCTATTTATATAATATCAGAGTTATGCAAATTTATATAACTACGAACTCTGCAGATTGAAAATATTTTGACAATCGACACTAAGTTTAATTACTTGCTAACACAATTTGGTGATATTTTTAATTGCTTGCAATATATTTAGCAACTTGGAGTCATGGAATTTCTACTTTCTCAGAAAATTAGTGAGTCGTCCGAGAGCATTTAGTTTAGTTATACTAGCGTCCCGTTTTTTAAAGCAATACTAGGGCTATTTCAGGACAGACCTTGGAATTTTGGAACAGCTGTCAGATGACGAGGACGACAACCGAGCTGTCACCTTTTCTCCAAACTTCCACACCACACCAAAGGGAGGACGTTTGGCCTCGACAGATTTAATTTGCACCAGCTCCGCCTGCACTAGGTTTCTTCGGTGGAATCAGGGCTCAAGCCCAAAACAACTCCGGTATCGAATCCTAGACCCTACCACCAACCAGGTCACCGCAACCCACCAAGAGAATTTAAGAACCTTATTACAATCGTCGATAGACAAAGTTTCTCAATATGTTCTACCAAGACGAAATTGCTTAATTTTGCCGATATTCTAAGACCGAATATCGTATAGCGTTTTGAGTAGCAATGCATCGTGAATTAGCAAGTTTAACCTGTTGTAGTCCATTGAAGGACGAGTTGATTTTGTTTCATTTAAATATTTGTAAGTAATTATTTTAAATTTTTGTGTCTACACTCTTAATCAAAGCCCATTCAATCTATGTACCCATCTGCACCTAGCAATAAATGAAGATTTTACTTGCAAAACACGAATTAAATTAACATAATATTGAAGGAAAGTATTAATTTCAACAACAAAATGAATAGTGTTAGTTAATCAATTAACATTATTTGGCAATAATTATAGAAATAAATCAACAAAAGCCTTACATTAAAGAAGTGTTAAGCACACATTAATTGCCTGATTTGATATTTAGAATTTCTTTAATGATGAAAAATCCTAATTTGAAGAGAAATCTTGCCCATAAGATAAGTATTGTCTGATAATGATGAAAAAAATTTGTTCCGGTTTCTATAGAGCAAGGTAAAAAGGCAAGCAAATGCAGTAGCATTTTATAAAATACTTACCACTTCTGATGATGACATGGCTTACTACGAATATGCGTTTTGTTTAATTTGATTTGATTTTCTTGTGTGTAAATTTGTAAATCTTTCGACGGAATAATTTCATGCATTAAAGAGTGATCATGATTGGTGTTTATGAGGAGTTATTTTAAGGTATGTGATTACGTTCGAGATGATTTTTTTTCAAAAATATTCGAAAATAGGTATATTTTTGAATATTTGCATAAAAAAGATTGAAAAAAAAATCTATGAAACCAAAATATAACAGTTAAGTGGTAATTTAAAAAAAGATTGGGGAAAGGGGGCTTTTATTTTGGATAAAAAGAGGTATAAAGAAAAAATATATTCTAATTTAAGAGATTTAACAAATGATTTATTTAAAATTTTGCAGATAGCTTTTGAAATATATATTCTAGATTCTTAACTAAAAAATAATATGCATTTTTAGTTATTCTTTAAATATTCAGGTTCAAATGATAAATAATACGAAATTCAAAATATTTTTCCACAATGTGAAGCACGAAAACGACTATAAAATATTTTAAAATGAATAGATTACTTATTGGCTTGTTCCGGAATTATAGAAAATATTGAAGAATAATTTTACAAAATTTTAATTTAAAAAATATGCATTAAATTTTAATTTATAAAAGTTTTTTTGTAAGAAAATTCTATTAAATATTAAAATTTGAAGAAATGGCGATATAAAGACACAACATAGCATTAAAACATGTCTGAATGCAAATATATAAATTAGTGCAACCTCCCAAAAAATAAACTTAAAAAACAAATACTGACAGTTTTTATAAAGAAACGTGTTCAAACATTAAGAATATCAATTTTAAAAAATTCATAATTACTCAAAAAAATCCATTCAACGATGTAGTCATTTGGCCTTAATTACTTCAAATATTCTTTTGTTTATATATCTTTAAAATGGAGTCGTTCTCATAAGATGATAGAGATTTAAAAATCAATCTTTTCAGGTAATATATATATAATTTTAGGTTTTCTGAAACTTTCTCTTCCCATTCCCATGAGCAGTACAAATAATAAACACAACCTTTTTTCTAAATTTGTGGTAATGGTGAAATTCATGGTAAGTAAACAATTCCTTTAAAAGTTTGACTAAATAATTAAAAAGGTTTGGTCTCATATGCAACAATGAAAAGCATTATTAAAAATTATGCAAAAAAAAAGCAACAAGATTCTAGAAAAATTCCATAGTTTAACACAAGAGTCTTTTATTTAAATAAAGTTATGTATTATTATTAGCAGAAATTTATTTTCATCCAACTTATGGAAATCACAGTATTTAATCGATTCAATTAAATATCAAACACACTTTATAAATATACTATAATCAAATTTCATGTGATTCTTTCAAGAATCATTCGTCTCAAACAATATTCTCGATACTATTATGCAAGTATCAAATCTTAAACAATATGTACAATTTTCTAACAACTCCCCAAATTTAAAAATAATTCCAGACATGCTGCACTCAATTAAATTAGTTTTAAAATACTACGCACTAGATGTGGTGTGTAACATTATTAAAAAATACTGTTTATAATATCAGTTTGAAAAGTCCAGGTGTTTAAAGTATCCAAACAGTTTGTAAAGATGTTTTTTCCAGAAAAATGGGAAATTTTCTTTATGATCTGAAAACAAAATAATAAATATTTAATAAAATAAAACATTTAAATCACTTTTAACTTACTCCTACTCTGTTTAATAAAAATTTTGCAAAATTTTCTTCTATATTTCTTCAACTTCTAAAGACAATAGTGTATTTTTTATCTAATAGCGACTTTTCAAATAAAAAATGTTTATATATCATTTTTTTAATTTGTCACCGAACCTTGTCGGATACTTTAAAAGTAAAATTAAATTAAAATTAGTTTGTAGTAATCAAATGTAAAATGTAATTAAAAGTAATTTGTAATAATTAAATGTAAAACTTAGTTAAATAATAAATTGAAAATTCCAGTAAAGAAGTATTTTAATCCGATTTACTTATTTTAAAGAAACGGATTAAAGGTACTTTATAAATATCATATTAAATAGAAAAAAAATTTAATATTGTAAAATAATAATTATGTTTTGTTTCAAATTAAATTCTCCAAAGCTAGATCTCTTCAAATTTAGTGACATATAAATTCCACTATACACAAATTTTAATTCAAGGGGCGTTATTTTAAGGATGTATACCCATTTCAAAAATCAGACCTGCAAATATCGTGAAAAAGTTGCAAACTCATAAGGAATTTAGTTTTAGCAAAAATGGATCAAATATTTGCTTGAGGAGTATTGCACGATTGCAGAGTTAGCGCCTAACTTTTAAAATGTAAGCACTAGACAATTTAACTATATACAACTCTCAACATTTTCTATCAATTTCTCTTACATCTTTTAACATCATCAGTCAGCATTTAAGGTTCATAATTTTCATTTACACAAAGAAAATCCGGCACTCATAGTTTCTAACAAAAGATTCAACAAAAATAATAATTTGCAGTGTTTCTCTTCGACAAACTCAAGTGCTTGATCTTTAATTAGATGTAGGGGCAATGAAGCGCTTAATTCGAAGGGGGAGTAGTCTAGGGGTGCATCTTACCCAGCGTTTGTTTGTTCTCAAGAGGAAAAGAGTGAGTTTATGTGGAAATAAGAAATACCTGAAATTCTTGCCGAATTCTTCTCTAAGCAGTTGTTATGGTCGGATTCTTTGATCCAGGTTATTCATTTATAGAAGAATTAAATTGTTATTGTAGTATTAATTTTAGATCGCTCTTTGCTGTCATTGGGACAAAAAAAGATCTTATCTATTCCCAAGTAGGCAAATAGAATTCAAAATAATAAAATGGAGGGTATTAATTCTGTAATTGGACTGACTAAAATTATCTTCACCTTTGGAGTATTCCGCCTCAAATTATGACTTAATTGATGACTAATTATGACTTAATTATAACCAGGATTGAGTCATGAGTGATCATGACCACTCACGTATTTATACTATTTAGCACAGAAATCTGAACAAAAAATGAAATTCTGATTTAAAATTCTCATTAAACAATTACTAAAAAGTGCGAAATGCATTTTCTGTTGTATATTAGTTAATCAAGCAAGCGTTAAAAATATAACATAAACTTATTATAAAACGAAACATATCAAATGAAAATATTTCGTTTGATATATTTTTTTCGTTAGATCTCTCTTTGCTGTCATTCGGACAAAAAACACTTTTATCGATTTCCAATGAGCCAAATAACTTACAAAATAATAAAATGTAAGATATTAAATCTGTGATTGGACGGCCCTGATTATCTTA
>JAPMOR010034487.1:48702-66642 GCA_026543865.1 Argiope aurantia | reverse complement strand
GGCGTGACAGCTATAAAAAGTGAAGGTAGGATAACTAAAACATCTATAGTTATGCGTTGCTTGCAAAGAAATAGGTGAAAACCCTGATTTAAGTAAATTTGAATGAAAGACGATTTTAGATTCTCCAAATTTCAAAACCAGTATCAGCAAAAAGGCTGAAATGCTAGAGAATTCGAATGCACATGAAGTGCTCGAGAGTAGCAGTTATTAATTTTTGCACAGAATAGATTGTCAGGAAGAAAACTGGATCTCAATGTATGCGTTTTTGTCGTTACAAGCTAATGAATGCTCGATCTGAAAGGAGACATGGCAAAGTTATCCAGTTCAATAGAAGAATGACAGTGGGTTAAATTACAAGGAATCTTGATGAAGAAGCAACAGCGAAGTTCTACGGATAAACTGTTTGCCGTATAGGCTATGAAAGCCAACGATCTATTCGAAATCTCCAAAATCACTGCTTTGAACAAAGCCTAAAGTCTCCAGTTTGCTAAGGGGTTCAAGGATCATAAATAGATAATTGGAAAAAAAATCATATTGTCCTATAAATCGCATTTTCATATACACCAAGCAGAGAGTATGTTCCTAAGATGGAGAAAACATTAGGAACATATAGACCCTCCAACTACATTACCACAACATTTCAAGCTGATGGAGACAATATTATGTTTGAGGGATGCTTTTTTGTCATTATTTGGTCCAGTGACTAGTATGGAACAATGTCTGAATGTCCAAAGCCATTTAAGTATTATAGCAGATCATGTACATCTTGTAATGTTAACAATGTACTCTGATACGGAATGGATATTAGCAGCAGTATAAAGTTCCCTATCATAAAACTGACACTATCCGCAAATAGTTCGAAGAACTCGACAAAGAATTTACCTAGCTTCTTTAGCCTGCACAATCATCAGATTTCTATCTAAAATATCTCTAATGAGATCAAACAAAACATTAGGCGGCTGGATCCAGTATCATCACTTTTGAAGGAATTGTAAAATGCATTCCCTCAGATGTAGTCACAAATTCGTCATACCATCTATGAACATCTCATAGAATCCACGCAGGATGTAGGACAAAAGAGGGTCCTATATTGTATTGAAGAAGTAGTCATAATAATCTGGTTAGTCTCAAAATACACTCGAATTAATCTGGCACGAAAAAATTTCAAATATATCATTAGTCTTTCACAAAAATGCTACATTTGGAAACCAAAACTTCGACTAGAATCTAAAATACTTACAATTAATGGAATTCATGACATATATATAAATTATTAATAACGCCTACGCACAATAAAATATTTTTGTAACTCTTGTAGATTTTTTTTCAGATATTTATTCATCATTCTATTTATGATTATATTTTAAAAATAATTTTATATCTTTACAAAAACTATTTCGAAAGAGAAACTTAAAACTGCTGAAAAATATGCATCTTACATCTTCACTGTCTGACGAATTTAGAAGAAAAAGAAATCTTGTCGAGTAAAGACACTCTCAGATTTCTTATTTCCTGTTGTTGACAGGCTACACTCTAATAATTTGATTGATGAAATATTTCAATTTAGTGAGTTCAAATACATTGCGGCTCCATTATTTAGTAATTTTGCTTTCTTTTAGATTATCAGGAAAACTATTTAGATTATCTGTCTAGACTGTCCATCAATATTTTTCCATCTTTCATACGCCAATAAATATCAAATAATATTTAATATCAATATAGTATTCATTATCATGAAGTGGTATTATAATGGTAAGTACTTTTCCAAGATAATACGGTGGTATATACTTCAAATAAAAGGGATAAAGTTATAGATTAAGAAGAATGAAACTCTAAGGAAAGAAATGAATACATTATAACTAAGTAATTTTTATTTTATTTATTTATTTTGAAACTGTTTTCTTTATTCATACGCATCAAATCTCAATTTTTTACATAATCATATAGGAAAAGATAAAGCAATTGAAATTGTAATGCAAAATATTTTTAATACATCTAAATTGCAATGGTCTCATAGAAAAAGTTATTTAAATAATTATTTATTAAATAATTACGTAAGATTTATGTTGATTCAAATCGAACTGAGTGTGACAAAGATCAAAAGAGTTTTCAAGCACATAATTTCTTCATTAACAACACCGTAATTGTTGGCAAAATATATCTATTTAGACATGGTTTACGAATTTCAAGACGTGTTGCATGAGTTTTGAAACATCCTGTATGAATCATATATAAGAAATAATTAGTATATACACACGCAGTAAGAAAGTATTAGAAATATCTCATTCTTTTATATTTATAAATTTTAATTTAAAAAGTTAATTCAGAAATCATTTATTTTTCATTATTATTGATTTGATTGTATCTGCTGTAGAATGGGAGCTGTTATTTCATAGCCACATTGGCTTTCTTGAACTTTTCTTAATTCTACTTGATAATCAAATCTTATCTGGTAATTATTTATTTGCATTGATTATAATTATCCTTGCTGGAATGCAGCTGTAAATTTCCTCTACTCTTAAAAATAATATGCTCTCGTTCTCTTTCTTTTCCTTTCCTTTCCTTCAATTTCTTTCATTTTCTTTTGTAAAGCCAAAAATCAAATATTGTAGTCTAAATAATCCTACTACTCACTGAAATTAGATAAATCATGCTTTTGACTTATTCTAAAGAAGTTTTATTTCTGTCACATAAATTAAAAGCTGTGGCTATTTTACATTACAAAAAAATATAGCACCTTTGTATTGTAAATGTTGAGTAATTTCAAAGTTAAACAATAATGATTATCTTCTTCCAATTAAAAAAAATCACTCTTCAGCAAATAATTAAAAACTATATTTTGAATAGAGCTTATATCGTTCAATATTTAAAACTTAATAAGTTTTTCAAAGCATTTTCAAGAAAATTAATAAAATCCCCATTCATCATATAGTGAACAAAAAGGCTTCAACTTTTATTGATATTCAGAATAAATTGGTTTAAATGAATTAATTAAAGTTCCATTTTATAATTTTTTTTCTGCGATGAAAAAATATAATTTTTTAGCTTATAATCTTTAATATCCTTTGTTCAATTTCCAAAGATATGATCTTTTAAAAGAATTTTTTTTCAATTAATTGTGAAAGATGTATTCAAGAATTGAATGAAGGAATTTCAAAGACATTTATTTTGTCCTGTGACAAAGATAAAATTTAGTTATAGGAAAATTAATTAACAGCTTTTATTTGCATGCACTTTGGCAAATATCAATATTAAAAAATCGTAAAAATAGAAAAAAGGTGATAATTTATTTAGAGCTAATAATAAAATAGTTTTAAAAGATTATGAAAATATATTTTTTATTTCAAAAGAATTTTTTTAAAATATTAGATTTTTTTTGCTATTATTAATACAGATATTCTTTTTCTGTCTATTATTAGCTATCGTTAGTTACCATAATCTTTACCAGGATTAACAGTTAATTAAAATTTCAATTAAAACTTTTATCCTATCGTCAGCAAAATTTTCTAATCCTCAATTTGTTGTATGTTTGACAATCACTGTATTTTAGAAGCATCATACCACTTTACCAATTATACAACATGCCTCTTTAATTCTATTCTCTAATATTTGAATTTGATTTTTTTTAAAACTGAAAAGCTTAAATCCTATTAATTTAATATCTTCTGTTTAAATGGAAATGTGTTCATAAAAAATATAAGGATTGAAAATTAAACTATTCAATAATGATATTCGATTCGATGAATATTATAAATCACTAATATTCGAATCACTGAATATTATATTTTATTTTACATTGAATATTCTGCAATTTTCTATGTATTATCGAATGTGTTTCGTAACTTACATGCTATCGGAGAACATCAATTTATAACTAATTCTCCGATTAAAAACATAATTCAGCACACTACAATAAGAAAGAAATTTGTCATTCTAAATAAAAGATAATATATTTTTTTTTAATGCAATTACATGACAGTAAAATCAATGTTAATAATTGCTTGAACTTTAAAAAATTTTCATCTTAGCTTATTTTTAAAGCAAAAATTAATTGTAGCAGCTTTACAATTAGAAGATTTCACTAAACAAACACTCCTTGAAAAGAAACCTATAAAATATTGTTACAAACCTGCAATTCGGCTTCCCAGCATAGTTTGTTCCATCATCAGAAAGACTGTTTTAAAGTCACAGATATTGGACGGAGTCCGGGTATTGCGTCGGAGGTCCCAGAGCTTGGCGACAAACTTGGCGAGCATTTGGCGACGAATTCGGCGACTTTGGCGCCAAAATAGATTATACCCGAAACATCGAGAATTTTTCCGATCCGTCCACTAGGAACCGAGATACGCCTCGAACGTTCCTGATTGGTTGAGGGGCACCTAGCCCCGCCTTCTGAGACCTATAAAGGGTCTGCAGCTGCCAGACAGAGTAGTAGTAGTCGTAGTCGGAATCGACCGAGAGGAGTAGTCGGAAACGACAGAGCAGAGTAGTCGGAATCGACGGTGAAGAACTGGTCTTCCAGGGATTAGCAGAGACGTGACGAAGTTAAGCTAGTGCTGAACTAAGCTGTTAACTGTTAAAATTAAAAAAATTCAAAAATTAACTGTTTAAATAAATTATTATTATTAAAAAAAGATATAGCTTTAAATTTTAAAATGATGATAAAAATTATTTATTAATTTCGAACATTTTCGGAAATTTTCGTGCAAAAAATTTCGAAATCTAAGTCAAAATAAAAATCAAACTTCAAATAACATTTAGCTTTTCAAAAATATATCAAAATTCTCAAAGACATTTCTCCAGGATGCATATTTAAATCTTCCAAAGAATATGTACAAAGTTGGTGAGCTATAAACAAAACGCTCGAGTCGTTACAGCGCCACTACGCACACATATTCTACTCTATTATTAGTAGAGATTTTTTCAACTGGTGACTGGTGTTCGATATCAAAGATCATAAGAAGAAAGAGTTGATCGTTTGAGAAAACATTGTTTTCATTCATGCTGTATTAACAATTTTGCAAAAAGGATAAAAATTTAACCTTAGATCATACAATGGTTATTTATATGAGAATATTATTTAATATATACATGATTGCACATTTACTTCAATCAAAAATGCATTCTAAATTTGCATTGATTTCTATTACCTTTCCTTTTTTTTTTGTTAAAATCTATAAATCAATGAAAGGTTCATCCTAATATACTAAATAAATCCGATTACAACAAACAGTTTGATTCAGATATCAATATTTTGCAAGTTTTAAAAACAAATATTTTTTTCTAAAATATTTCATGAATTCAGAAATTCATAAAATAAAATTTTACTTACGTTCGTTCATAAACCATGCGAAATTTTTTACATTATGAAAAAAAAGAAACTACAAATTGTGATTTTTCCTTATTTTTATTATTTTTAAATTTTTCGAATATTTCAAGGTTGTATATTTTATCAGTTTGACAGACTAAATGGGCTAAATTTAATGCAATACAAACAGATTCGTTATAAACAGACATTAATAAATGAAACAAGTTTTTACAAAAAATATAAGTTTTAAAAAAAATTCTTGAAATAGACATGTTTATTTCCTTCATAAAATATCACATATCTACATTATATACATAATTTATTTTAAATTTCTAAATAAATTCTTAAAATTTTTTTAAGAGATTTCATTTTATAAGGCCTGTTTTATCACCGAGTCATCTCTGTGAGAAAACGACCGTTAATCTACGACAAAGCCTTAAAATTATACTTCAAATGTATAATTCATTATACGAGCGAAGAATAAGGCCTAGTACGATCATCAAGCTGTTCTCACTATACAGACAAGCTAACCCAACTAGTACAGATTCCTTCTAACAACAAAAGTGCTTAAATCGAATTTCCTCTAGCCCTATAGTACTCCAGGCCCAACTCTAATTCTTGAAGAAACAAGAGAGTCGTTCGGATGCATAATTTAGTACACTATTCCTCGGTAATCGTTACGAAGGGGGTCTCCAGCGTTGCCTGAGAAAAATGGCCAACAAATCGGGAATGACGTAAATGGAACTTCTTCGCACCTCTTATCCGTCTAATCGCTTAAAAATTTAATGGAGTTCGAAAGTACACCTGCTTCTTGCCACAGAATCTTTCCTTTACCTCTACTGGGTGTGATTGGTTGGATAGCATAAGTGTGGGTGAGTTCCAATCAATTTGGCGATAATACTTTTGAATCCTTCGAAAGCAAAAAGCACTTTATTCCTTTTTGTTTTATTAGGCACTTCTCGGAATTGATTGTTAGCAAATTTAGAGAGAAGTTGTCAGTAACTTAGGAAAACGTGAAATGTTTAGATAGATTGAAAAGCAAGTATCTGAAGTTTGTTAAAAAAACTCGAATGAACATTAACAAAGATGAAATATTACATTATAGAATTTTCCATATTTTTGTGTACTTTTAATTCTCAAACGAGAATACTTTAACATACAAAAATTACTTAGATATTATTAAATATCTTAAGTACATGTTACAAAAGAATTCCGGCCTTCTTTTATCAATACAAAACATCAGTAGTCATTTCTGGTTTTAAACGCACTCAGGAAAAATGGCCTTAGTCCCTTTATTCTGGCTTTTTTCCAGTAGTAAATTCCAACAGGACATGTAACAGACAGGATATATTTAGAAGCATCCACTACTTAATTTCATTTGAGCCTTTCACCCAACAATGGGAAAAAAAATGATACAATTTTATTTCTATCTATTTCGTTGGCCAATGGTCGTGCAGAACAAAAAGGCAAAGAACTGTATTTTTTGTTGAGTTTTGTCATTACTTGATTGATAGAGATTACACCTGAAAATGAAACTTTGTGAAAGGGCAAATAAAATAGAAAAGAGAACTCCAAAAGAAAAGTTTTACCATTAGCCGAGGCAATAAAAGGGTTATTTGTGAAGTTTTCGTCTTCCAAGCACTGAGCTTCTTTTTGTCTCTGTTGTTTCTATTTATAAAAGTCGGCACCAAATTAAATTCGGCTTTCACCATCGATTCCAGAACTGTTATTGGTCTTCCTATTGTTCACCCTCGGTCAATTCAGCTGAAACCTGTAAAATTATGTTCAGGTTATTCTTCTTAAGTAGTATTGTTCAGTTACTAGATTTCATTATTTCTGAAGTCAGAAATTCCAAAACATATTAACAGACTAAACTGAAAATCAATTATAAGAAAGATGGGTCTTTTAACAAATGAAATCCCTTTCAATAAATTCTGTTCATAATTAATTGTAATGTAGGTGTTGGAGAAAAACTTCTTTTTCTGTGAACAATGAAAATAATACTGTATTGATTTTAAAATCTTACTGTTTAGGTACTATAAACAGGGAAACAAATATTTCACTTATTATAGTATGTGTATATTCCATTTATGTGGAAAATAATTTAGCGAAACAAATATTGAGAAATATTCAATAATGTATTGCGATTCACTTTTTATATCTTTGTCTCAAAAAAAAGAGTAGAAACGTTACGTAATACATTCATCGTAATAATAAAAGGGTTCACAATTTCATCGTTATATAATAAATGGTTTCACAATTTCATCGTAATAATAATAAAAAGGGTTCACAATTTCATCATCATAATAATAGAGGGGTTCGCAATTCATCATAATAATAATAAGTTGAATTCATCGTAACTATAAATACGCCAGGAACGTAACATAATAAATTCATCAAATCTATATAAAGTTTTTCCAAATTAATTTGAATTCACAATTCATTCATTAAATATTCATTAATATTTAATTAGTGTTTCCATATGTATTTATGTATATGTCCCAGTGTATGAAGCTTCAATAAGTACAATTACGTTCGTCCGAAATCCAAATATCTTGCAAATGGAAATGTAATGTTATAAAGGATATTCGTATGATTCGATAGTCACTTAAATAAAATATTGACAATGTTCTATCATTTTTAAAGTTCTTGTTAAAACTTTATTTCTCAATAAGTTAAATATAAACAATGAAAATTTAAACACTTTATTATATGATAAAAATAAATGTATTACCGTTATGCAGAATTTATCAATTATAAAATATAACAGGTGAGAAATTAAAACGGCTATAATGTTTTAGAGCTACAAAGAAATGAGTTTATATAAAACATAAATAAAACACAGATTAATTTACCCTTATTTGCATGATTTTTTTTGGTAAATAAATCAGGATGATAAAATTCCTGTTCTAGGTTGAAAGAAAAATGTTTTAAAAACTACTAATATGAATATATAATTTAAAATAATTAAAAAACAGTACGAGGGAAATATCCATAACCATGCGAATTTGCATGTTAGTACAATGACCTTGTCTTCTAAATTTCTCCATTCATTATTGGTTTTATCGGGGAAAAAATCGCAGATTAGATATAAAAAATATTCAAGAAGTCGTACGCTTCTTCCAACGACAACAAACAGCGGAATGATCAGTTCAAACCTACTATAATAATTGTGACATTTGATTTTTTTTGACAGCAACTTTCCTTATTACGCAATAGTAATGAAAAAAGTTGCCACCAACAACTAATTTATTTTATACCTGTTTTGAGTACAATTTTTTGTTCACTAAATGCTATGAAGAGAAATTCCCACATCATGCAAAGAAGGGTTAATATTTATGATCTGGTTTGTAAAAAAAAATCTATAAAAGCCAATCTGAGGTAAAAATTATTCTTAAACTAAAGATTTTAATTCCCCAGGTTGTGCTCCGAAATTTGCATAATCTCTTAATCTTCCATTTATTTGCTTAAACTTTAGAAGTACGTTATAAGTGTCTTTAATTACAATAATTAATTTCCTGACCAATTAAACTTTTCGTTTAGCCAAGACATACACAGCATTATTTAAAATTCCCGTGATAGAAATCTCACCATAGAAATATTATATCTAAGAAAAATTTTAGATCGTCCCGCAAAGGTGGAAAAGCAGTTTACTGTTTTGAGTATTTTCATCATTTCAGCAGAATTCAAACTCCCTTACAGTTTATCAAAACTTGAAATTCTTCTATTTTAATAGCAGCTAAATGTGACAAAGCTTATTTGATACTGGATATAGCGTGAAAATAAAATGTAACTTATAGAAGTATGCACCCTCTGAATGTATTAAGTAAAGTTTCAAAAAATAATCAAAGATCATTCCAAGTCCTTTTGTATAAATCCCTCTACCTCCAACAACTGCATGCGGTAACTCAATATAAACTGTTCCATATTTCGTATTATAATGAGGTTCATTTAATTCGCTTGTATTAGCTCCGATTTTAAGCAACGCTAGGACTAATTTGAAATGAAATTCGTAAATCTAAATACAAGTCAGATGACAAGGATAACACTTGAACATGTTCTTCTTCAAACTTCTGTACCACAGAAACAATCTATTGTATGCTGAAAAAACTTTTAAAAATATCTGTTTTACATTTAGTTATTCGGATAGAAGTGATTATTTAAAACTACAACTGTAGTCATAAAAATGCTTATCAAATTTCCTTTATCTAAATTGTGGAAGTTTTTTTTTGGTATATTTTTAAAATATAAAGGATTAGATAAAGACAAATATCCAACTCTTTGACGGCATTGATTAAAAATTTAATGCACATTCACATTCCTGATCATAAGGCTGTAAACCAAATTTTATGCCCATTAAGTTTTTGTTTCTAATATAAACGGTCAGGCGGACGAACAGACCTGCTCTAGAAGTAATTTGTCAAATATCAAAGGCCAATAACTTTAAATGTATATTTTTTAAGACTTAACGACTTAATATTTTGAAGAGGAAACTGTATAAAAATTTAAGAATTTTTAGTTTTTTCAGAATTTTAGTTAAAGACTCCAAAAACAAAATATATTCTTTCACATCATGTCGAGCATTTTTCCTGTTGAATTTTTTTTTATATTTTTAACAATTTAGAAATCAGTCCTTGGTCACTCTTGCGAATAAATATTATCATAAAACTCCATCAATTGTTTTCGCATACAAACTATACAAAGAGAAATATTGTGAGCGTCAAAAAGATTTAACCCCCCCCCCCGAGTCAGAAAATGCATTTTTATATTTGTGTCTGTCTATCTATCTGTGCACACGATAATTGAGCCGCGGTGGCCTGGTGGTAAGGTCTCGATTCGAAGAATTTCAGGTTCGAGACTGGATTCCACCAAAGAACCATCGTGTAAGCTGGCCTGGTGTACATTAAATCCGTGGGGGCCAAACTTCTGCCTCTAGTGTGGTGTGGAAATTTGAAGAGGGAGTCTAACTCAAGTGTCTTCCTCGTCATCTGATCGTTGTTCAAAATCACGACGTCCGTCCCAAAATAGCTCTAGTGTTGCTTTTAAACGGGAAGTTGATATATCTTTACTAAACTAAAAGTGTACACGATAAAATTAATACGCATTTAACTAGACAGATGCCATTTGGTATATGACTTTTACTCTAAATTTTTATATTTCTAATAAACTGTGAACGACATCTATTCATAGAAAAGCAGTCTATCAATTATCTATCTATCAGTCTATCAATTATTATAAAGCAGTCTATTCACCAATTAATAGTGAGCATGATAATAACAAAATATAGAGAATTCGATGAGTAAAATTTACACAGATTCAGCATCTTAGAAATTCTGTACCAAATTTATCAAGGGATTAAACATCTGTAGGTGTATACTTTATCAGGTTTGTACATGGGAAAATTTTAAAATGCAACAATTTGCATCAATGAAATATGGTATTCAATTTTATCGTCTGAAACATAGACTTACCAAATTTTTAATGAAATCTATCAAGAGATTACTTTGGAATATGTGTAAACGCGATGGCTCAAAAACACAATGATACAAATTGACCCTTAACTGGGGACGCGCAGTCTGTGAGACAACTAGAGATGGATTTTCATTCGTCACCCCTAGTCTATATTTAGCACAATTGAATAGATTGACCCTGTAGCTTCCTGTTTTGTGACCTTCCATACACGTGCACTTTTTCAACCGCTTTCAGCAGATGCTTTTTAAAATAATTCAGTTATTTCTTCGAGCGCGGTCTCTAAGACAGCATCTCCCTGTTAGTGTCCCAGTGATAAACAAGGTTTCGTAGATGGGTCTAATACTTGGGCCCCGAAATATCCAGTTTACTGATCCTATTTTGAAGCAATGTTCCAGATACTTTTAAATGAAGCAGAAAGTGATTTTAGTGATAAGGATAATTGAACAGAAGAGTGTTTTGATGCAAGTTCGCATTCAACTGATTTTGATATGCATGTTCAAACATAATTAATTTTTCTAATGATAATGTATTTTGAAAGATTTATAAAATATATTAATATACCAAGATATATATATATATACAGAATTTATGGGTTGATTTTTATACTAGTTCTTAACCTGTATGTTTAAAATGCCCTAGAAAACCGTGCTATGAAAGTCACACAAGCCGATAAAAAAAGGGCAAATTTTACCCATTGTCATTTTTTTTCATATAATTGTTGAATTTTACATTATATTGAATTCTATATACCTTCATATATTGTAAAAATAAATATGATTTAAAAAGTAAAATGCTTTTTCAAGGATATTATTTATTGAAACATCTAATTTAAGAAGAAAATTTAGGTTCCAACGCATTTACTTTTTTCAATGACAATATATTTTGAAAAATTTCTAAAACATATCTATATATCAAGAAAAATATCTGCAAAATGTATTGGCAGTTTTTCATACTAATACATTCATTATAAAATTTAATTTCAGTCTAAATGAAATGTCTCGTAACCGCACTTCCCCAGTTAAGGGTTAATATGATTTGGAATTGTTTTAAACGAACGAAAAAAATTTCAACCACAATGCACATTTCACTTTTAATATTTTTCTAAGAAATAGGAAATTCACATGCATGAACGTGAAAAAAAAAGTTTTTTTGAACATTCATGGAATTTGAAACCTTATAGAAAATCCCAATTTGAATGAAGGTAGAAAAATACCTTTGTTAGAGTTTAGGCATGAAACGTTTTGAGAGATCACTCCAGCTGTTTCAGCATACATGAATGTATAAAAGCAATGAAAAAGCTCTTATAGTATTTAAAAATATATTTAATTATAAAAAAATGTATTTCCATCGTATTTCTTAAACATTCATGTAATTAAACCAATTGCGCAATAATTCAACATTTAACAATTTATTCTTAAAATAGAATTATAAATGCAACGATAATTAATAAAATTTGAATCTTCAATATTTAATGCATATCGATTTGGAATCAGCATTTATTATTATTGATATATTAATAATACATGTATGAATCAATTGAGATATTTTTAAAAAAATATTAAAATTTAAAAAATTATGACGTAATCATTCAGTCAGTTAAATTACTCTAAAAATTTTCAAATATTTATTATTATTCCTTATTAGAAAACCAGCTTTTATTGAAAATAATATCAATAAATTAATTAATCTTCATTCGCGTTATTAAATTAAATAAAAATAATAAAATTTTGATCAGTATTCGGTTGTTTAAATTTCAGATCAAATACTTTTGAGAAATCCTTTTATCAATTTTTCTAGAATTTCAATGATGTAGCCCAAATGCATAACACAAAATGGTTTTTAATAATTTTTTGATTAAATTTTCTTTTTTATATGATTTAAAAGAATTTTTTATAACTTAAAATGGCAAAATTCTTTTGATTATGATATAATTTTCTATAAGAAAAATATAGAATTTGGCCTTGCTTTTTATATTCAATGGTAATGGTAAATATTACTTTATTTAAGAGTATCTATCTGTTAAATATTCAATTCTTAAATCAAATACCAAAATGTTTCTGTATGATGAAAAAACCTCCAACAAATAAGAAAACCAGTTTATAAAAAGCAAATTTCACAATTACACATTCAGTTTATAAATAAAAATACAACGCAATAATCTAAAAAAATATTGTCTGTTTTTGAATCCCAAAATAAAACAAATTTGATTTTCTGAATTCTCACAATTTTCTCTTTTTTATTTAAGTTTTAATCCATGCCTACGTAAGTTAAATAATAAACATTTCATGATATATTTTTTAAATATTATTACAAGACATTTTTCGTTACGCAAGTTTTTATTAATACATAAAATTAAGTTTCTAAGAAATAAATATTTCGAAACTAAGAAAATGATGATGATTTCATGTTTTACAATTGAAAAACAAAAAATGGTTCCAGTTATTTACTTTAATATGCATGGAATTCAAATGTACTTGAGTTATGAGAAATATTTCAATAATTTTAAAATCTTTTTATGAAATTTTCAAACGATAAGCAGTTTATTGAAACAAAAATATTTACTCAAAAGTAAAAACTGTTCCTTCAGTATAAAAATCATTTTAAAGTAGGAAGCATCATAAAAAAGATCACTTTTATGATCCAATGCCAGATTAAAATATTTCCCTTCTAATTTTATCTTTCAATTTTATTCTTTATTATTTAAAAATCGAATTGAAATAATAAATAACTGAAAAATATATTATTATAACACTATTTAATAAAAAAGTAAAATAACTATGACAACGAAATACAAAATTTTGATATAAAACGTTCAAGGCATATACACTATGCTTATAATATTGTTACGAATCTCTAATATTGCTTCCTTGCTCTCTACGCCTTTTAGTAAGAAAGAAATTTTTGCAGGTAACTCTAACGTATGTTGATTGGATACCAGGTCAATGACTGCTGATTTTGGTGAATGATTTGGCAAACATTTGGGAATGAATTTTGCGAGTTTGATTTTTAAAAAATAAAAATTCCCAAATATTTGAGAATCTTGGCCATATCTTTAACAGGGCTGAAATTTTGAATTTTGTTCTAGAGCATTCAAGGCCTTTTCATAGGAACTATAAAATCAAAGGTACGCAGATAAATGAATAGATGAGTATATTTTTTCTTCGTGGATCTCCAGTGACATCTCTCGGAACTCTCTGTGCTGCAGAGGTTATTTTCTGATGATTTTCTGCTTCAATGCATTATCTTAAATTTTGCAAATTCAATCTCTGCGACTATTTTGCTTATGTTTTGTTAAATGCATTCTCATGCTTTCATGTTGAATTGTACCTACACAATCTGTGATCAAAAATTTGCAACTAAAACATTCGTAGTTTTCAACCAGTAATATATAATAAATGGTAAAGTTCTATCAAACTTTTCGGGCAGAAGTTTTTTTTATCTCCGAATTCGAAATTTTCAATTAGTTTAGGAGCGACATTTTTTTATTTTTATTTTTTCTGTCTGTAACTTATAGAGCGACTATCTGAAAATGGCTAAATTTTCAAAACTGTTATTTATTTATCATAAAATTTTGCAACAATAGATTTCTGTTCTATAATTATACTTATGTACAATTTATAAACTTGAGAAATTACTTCATTCTTAGTATTCTCAAGAGCATTCAAGAGGATTGTGATAAATGCACACAAAAAAGTGCCCTGCTATAAAACAAGTGAAATATGTTTAACACTACTTTCTATTTTACCATTGCATATTACATACTAATTTCAAATAAAATCTGCTTTCTTTCTTTTAGTAAGTTATATATGTATTTGCATCTCCAGAATATAAATGCTGATTAATTATTTTACGAAAATTACAATAATAACACAATTTAATTTAATATACACAAAAAAATAATTTAAATGTTTAGCTTTCAAAGAAAATTATATTGTTGCTTAAAGTTCTAAGATAAAATTATAGGAGTTTCGCAGACGATAATGAGTGCAAAACAAATATGTTTCATTTTTAAAAACTCTGATATCATTTAACACAAATTTTAAATGTATTCAAGATAGCAAACTTAAAGATCAAATATTAATTTTATACAATGGTTTATTAGATCAGTCACAAAGACAATTTTTCGCGAATTGATCGAAAAATTTATCGACGCTGCTACTTTCACTTAATTTTTGAAAAAGGAATCTTCATCAAATAATTCTCATCTACACAATTTCATGAATTGAAATCAAGTCAATAGAGATATATCTTATAATCAAATTCTGCAATGAACTTTAATTTTTTTTAAATAAATTATTTTCTTTAAAAAATATGTAATCTTTTTACAACTGTCAGTTTTTAGTTTAATTTCACGTAGAGAAAGATAACGTTGAATTAGTAAAATATTTATTTTCTTCAGTGCACCTAAAACTGAGAAAGAGCAAAAAGATTTCACTAGGAAAACAGGGCAGAAAAAGCAATTGATCTGCGCTTTCAGATTATAGCCCCTACCCAAAAATATGCAGTGTCATCGTACAGATTCATCGAGCTAGAAATCTGGAAAAATTCGATTTCACCTCCTGTCGTAATGTGCCAAATTTTGCTCCGAGCCTACCTTCAAGAATTCCTTTTCCTGCTCCAAAAGATTCTGTCAAAGGTTTCTCAGACCCATCGTGGAATTTTCGAGCTGGCCAATGTCAATGTTGACATTCTCCTTGCTCGAGCCACCCCAAACTTTTCCCACATGGGAATTTTTCATTTTTCTTTCATATGTGTGTTCTTGAGCAAGTTCCAGATATCTCCCACTCAACCCCTTCAATCCGACAGACGATTCGGTGGGTGGAAAATCTAATTTTCCCAAATCCATATCATTCGTTGGCAAATTGCGTTAATGAGATTCATTTTCGCATTCTATTTCGTTGTCTTGTTATGCTGATATACGGCTGGTATATAACGTGGAGGATTGTTCAGCCTTTTAAGTAAAATGACTTATGGCAGTAATGCCTTTAAAAATGATGCTAAAATGCCAACCAAATTGATGTTGCGATGTAGATAAAACGATGACTATATTATAGGATAAAAAAATTTTATGTAACTCAATTATTAAATCATTTATTTTAAACTTTTTCAAAAAAATTCATTAAGTTAGAATATAATTGCATCTCTTTAGAGCATTTATATGTAACTGATAACATAAATGTAATTGATGACATAAATGTACCTGTATTATTAAATGATTTATATGTAATTGATTCACATAAAATGTCATTGAATGAAGGAATTTTGAAATAGCTTAATTTAAATGTATTATATTCATTGTTAGTGCGGATTAGATTCTGATTAATTGATGTTAATTAATTTGTAGAGAGATAGGAAATAGGGAAGATAAAAAAATAAAACTTAGGGATATTTACTCATCGTATTCTCGAAATGATATGATGAATGACGAAATAATTTTCTAAATGAAATTATTTTTTAATTCAAAGTTGAAATGCGAATAGATTTAAATGTGTTCAGTTCTTTCTTGAAAGATGAAATAGAAAATCTTGCAATCTTTCAAGCCTTTTCCTTTCGTATTTATACATTAATTTATTTTTTTAACACTTAACTGGGGACGTGCGGTCTGTGAGAACGCTAGCGATGGATTTTCTGTCACCCCTATTCAATTTTTAGCTCAGTTGAATGAATTGCCCTGTAGCTTCCTGTTTTATGACCTTGAATACACGTGCACTATATCAACCGATTTCAGCAGATGTTTTTTTTAAAAATAATTCAGTTATTTCTTCGAGCGCGGTCTCTAAGACCTCATCTCCCTGTTAGTGTCCCAGTGATAAACAAGGCTTCGCAGATGGCGTTAAAACATCGGCCCCTAAATATTATCCAGTTTACTGATTCTTTTATGAAGCAGTGCTCCAGACACTTTTAAATGAAGAATAAAGTGAATTTAGTGATAAGGATAACTGTACAGAAGAGTTTTTTGATGAAAGTTCACATTCAACTAATTTCGATATGTATGTTCAAACATACTTAATTTTTATAATGACAAAGTATTTTGAAAAATTCATAAAATATATTAATAAACCAAGAAATATATATACAGAATTTATAGGTTGATTTTTATACTAGTTCTTGACCTGTATATTTAAAATGCCCTAGAAAACCGTGCTATGAAAGTCACACAAGCCGATAAAAAAAGGGCCAATTTTACCCATTGTCATTTTTTTTTATTTTTCATATAATTGTTGAATTTTACATTATATTGCCTTCTATAAACCTTTATATACTGTAAAAATAAATATGATTTAAAAAGTAAAAAGTAATATGCTTTTTTTAAGAATATTATTTATTGTAACATGTAATTTGAGAAGAAAGTGTATGTTCCAACGCATTTACTTTTTTCAATGATAATATATTTTAGAAAATTTCTAAAACATATCTATATATCAAGAAAAATATCTGCAAAATATATTGGCAGTTTTTCAAACTAATGCATTCATTAGAAATTTTAATTTGAGTGTAAATGAAATGCGGTATCGTAGATTGCACCTCCCCAGTTAAGGGTTAGTATAACACATCAAGTTTATTCATTAACAAAAGTTATCAATTTATGCGAGATCATGGATCACATACGAAAGATTTTATAGAAGAGCTTATATTTTCTAATAGATGGAAAAAAAATTCCTGTTAATAACATTGTAAAGAAGATTTTAGGATGTGAAATTGATGAGTAATTCTGTTTAATTTTTTTAATAGAATCATATACAGAAATGATTGTTATAAAATACTCGAAGACGATATTTTGATGAATATTTTCAAGAAAATCCAGTTAACTCAATAATGAAAAAAGAACATTACTCCAAAAGAAATTTTGAAGTACCATCAGCAAAAACTTTGGAAGTATGCACAGAGATTGGAACTTAAAGATGTTAATAACATACGCACAATCAGCAAATTTTCATTAACCAAACAGAAAAAAAAAAGAATTAAGAACAACTCTCAAAATGCAGCTAGAGGACATGCTCCATGATCAACATTTTAAAGAGAAAGTCCATTGCATTGGCGCAAAAAATCCTTCGCCTTTACGTAGATTATTAGATTATTATCCTATGACTGAGTGGAAGATAACCTATTGCAATGGTTCTCATGTCCCGACTTTGTGAAAACTTTTGAAGAACTTCACT
>JAPMOR010034487.1:0-41380 GCA_026543865.1 Argiope aurantia | reverse complement strand
AGCTGACACGCAAGTAGACAGAAAATGATTAATATGGAAACAACAATAATATTCATAAAGCACAACTAGACAGCTCGTTCTAAGATCAATAATTCAAAGAGAGATTTTCTATTTAGGTGGGCGTCTCCGCTCTAGTAATCTCCGTTATAGTCAATAGAATTTTCTAATGGATCTTCAGATATCGGCTTTTAATAGAGATATTACTATAATTCTTTTATTTTCCAGAGCCTTCATTTTGGTCGCCAAATTTATTGCAAAGTCTTCAATGTCATAGATCATTAAAATAGTATCCATTCAAGACCCATTCTATAAAACACTGCTTTCAGGGATGATACTTACATTGAGGAGATATAATATTTTAAATTCGTAATATTACGGGCGAATATATTCATATGGAAGATGTACTGATATGTTTTTTTAAGGAGATGACATGCAAAAATAATACGAGCTTATTAACTTGTATTCTTTTTTTTTTCTTTTGACATGATCATTTTTAACAATATGCCACGATAAGTAGTTAAAATAATTTAAATATATATTTTAATGTTATTCTTTTTTACTATATCCCAATATATATACAATAAAAATTATGATATAAGAAAAGTAAAGTATAACTCTTTTTATCCATTTAATCCTACGCAATCTGTCCTGAAAAGACTTCCTTTTTACTAAGATTTATTAGCAGAGGAAGAAGTTAGATTACGTAGTAATAGAATATAATGTTGGGATAAATAATTTGACACTATGAAGTGTTTGCCAACAAGTAATTTACTATCAAAAATCCCCCATGAATTGACCTTCTCCGTGAAGGAAAGCTTTGAATGTTTCCATTTAAGTGCTATGTTAATCACTGAAAATATTTGAACTAGATGAATTAGTCACTCTTACTATTCTGACCAATGAATCACATGTTAATTTCAATTAGGAGACAAGTAACATCATTCATTTACTTTTAAGAACTATTTTGACCCATTTACCGACAATTACCCAGCACCTGATTTTCTCTAAAACGAGGATGCTTAAATGTAGAAACAAAAAAATTCTGAGTTCTAGCTGTTATTATTTTGGTTAGGTTTAGCTTAGTTTAGTTACATTAACGTCAGGTTTTAAAGGAACACTAATGCTATTTTGGGATAGACCTTGCAATTTTGAACCTCGGTCAGATAAGGAGGACGACACCTGAGCTGGCGCCTCCTCTCCAAACTTCCAATCACACCAGCGGGAGGAAATTTGGCCCCGATGTATTTACATGCACCAGACCCGCTTATAGGTCGATTTTTCGGTGGACTCAGGTTTCAAGTCTAAAAAGCAGACCACCAGACCACTGTGGCCCTTTTTTTGTAAAATGCAACGAAGCTATTATATGCTCTCAGATTACCGAATTTCTTAGAAAAGAATGCAAGTTTTTGAACAGGATGTTACCAAATATATCATTATGTCTGCCGCCAGATTGTTAATTTTGGTCCCAAAACCTTAGCTTAGAATCCAAAGTACTTCCAATTTACAATATTCATAACAATAAATAAATCATTAATAACGCCCATACTGAATAAAATAACTTAGAACACTTTTGAATTTTCGGGGATTCATACATTTATTCATCTTCTTCCTCTAATCATATAAATTTTTAAATTAATTTTATTACTTTTCAAAATCTATTCCTAAAGAGAAACGTATACCAGGTCCAAATTATGTGTAGCATATCTTTTCAGATTTTAACTGAGAAGAATATCTTTTTTGGTCAAACAAAAGCATTTTATTATTTATTTATTTATTTATTTGATGCTGACATACTATATTCTAACGATTTGATTGATAGAATATTCCTACCAAATATTAAATATAACATATCTTTAGTAAGCTCAAGTACATTATTGGCGCATCATTCAGGAACTTTGTTTTTTTTTTCCTAAATTATCATGGAAACTTTTAGATTTTTTGTCTAGACTGTCCATCAGTATTTGTATGTCTATCGTAACTTAAGTAAGTATCACATGCATAATGAGATATAAAAGAATTAAGTGCCTTTACAAGGTCATATGCTGATGTATATGTCAAACAAAGGGAATAAAAATGAGTAAATGCTCCCCTGTAAGAATAAAACCGATTTGTTAATGTTAAGCAGAACTTTTTATAAAGAAAGCTTGTTATCTTTATCTATAATTGAATTTCAATTAATTGATGAAATTGATTAGAAACTTCCCTGTAAGAATGAAATTAATTTATTTTTGTTAAGTAATTTTTTTTAAAAAAAAAGATCGTTTTTTTTATCTATGACTGATGAAATTAATTCGATGCTTCCCTGTAAGAATGAAACTGATTTATTAATCTATACTTATATAAAGCTCAGTGTGTGTGTGTGTGTGTGTGTGTGTGTGTGTGTGTGTGTGTGTGCGTGAGCGTGTGCGTGTGCGCGTGTGCGTGCGCGTGTGCGTGTGTGTGTGTTGGCACCATAATTGGCGTTGAAAATTCACGCATGCGCATTGTGTTCTGATTGTTGACAACTCTATTTTCAACGGATACTGATTTGGTTTTGATGGCTTAACATGTTTCAGACCGATTATTTCAAACGATTCTGTTTTTTTTCTTAGAATTTCATGCATTGAAAACTAAACATTGTTAATTAATTGATCTGTTCATGATGAATCTGAGAAAACTTTTAGAAAACATCTTGAGATATTACATAAATTAAGAAACATATCCTTTAGTGCCCATAAGGTTTAAATACTCAGCGACTCCGTTTTTAGTACTCATATTAAAAAAAAAAGGCTTCGTTGCAGTAAAAAATGTTCATATATTAATTGCAATTTAACCATTTTCCACTTTAATTTAAAGCATAAATTCTACGGGAGCTAACAGAAAATTAGAGAGATACATATTACGTTATGGCTGAAGGTCTTTATAATATGAATGAATTATATGACTATCAAGATTTGTAGCTTTAAAATATTTTGATTAAGAAGCTATTAAAATAGGAGTTGCATAAAATATCTAATTATTAAAATTTTAACGGGCGTTGAGATTGGAGAACCGGCTGGTCGCCAAAGGCGGCTAGTATTACGTAATATTTTTTTTAAAAACTCGTCTTCCTTTCTATAATTGAATTTCAAATAATTTAGTTTGTATTAAATACAAATTTTCGCATAAATAAAAAGATTCATCCATTGAGATAAGGAAACTAAACATTTTTACTCTGTCGAAATAACAAGGAATTTCATAGAAATAATTATTTAAATATTAATTTAGTCATTAATCACATAAATTTTATATGCTTTGTCTTCCAAATTTGGCATTAAACAAATAATTTCTTAACTAAAAATATCTCATATTTTAATGAAATTTATTGATAAAATTTTATTTTAGAAAGTTAGCTTTAAAATCAACTATTTTCCACTATTACTGATTTCTCAAATTTTCTGTAGAAAGAGAGTTTGTATTTTGCAGTCTCGTTGAATTCATTGACATTTTTGTATTTCGTTTAATCTTTCTTTTTTCTATTGATTAAAATCTTCTTTTCTATGCAATATCTATAGATTTCAGCTCATCAAAAAAAGGCTTTCTTCAATAAAATGTGCACATTTTGATGAATTTCTATGCAAAAATCTAAAATCAAATGGGCTTCCCAAGCTTTTAAAATTTTAAAAATATTCTCCTTTTCAAATAAAATAACATTTATTGCTATTTAAACCCGTAAATGTAGACTAGAATTCAAAATGACTCCACATTGTTCATTAACTCTGGTATCTGATTATCACGTGATATTTTTTGTTGAATACAATCATCTCCACATTACTTTCAGGTTTTTATTTGTTGTTGTTGTTATTTAAGGAATTATTGACTCCACATCTCCGAGACTTCTTTTAATTTTAATAATGCAAAAAGAATAAATAAATATTTTTTTAAAATTATTTTAAAATTTTATTTTTTCCATTTTTGTTTGCTAAGTTATAGTAGTTATTAACATTTGTGTTTTTCCATAATATCTCAACGAAGTAAATACACATTAAAAAAAATTTTTTAGATTTCTTCTTATAACATCTTTCCAACATTTAATATTATAACATTTAGCATTTTTAATATTAATATTTATGGATTTCCAGAATGTATTGTTTCCCAAATAAATTCCAATGCTATTTACGAAAGACAAAAAAGAAAGATAACATTGGAGTTATTTTGTCTCAATGCCTCTGGCAGCGTGAAAAAATTAATGCCTTCATTTACGGGTTAAATTATCCTAAAATTTATGAATATCCTTTTCTGTATAATTACTAAAAAGATAGATTCCTCCTGACTATATGATCCCATGACAGCATCTTTTAGCCACTGCTCAACAAATAATTCAAAATTAAATTTAAAATATACGTATATCTTTATTCAAATATACGTATTTGATATTTTAAGTTTTACGACTTCTACTAATGTATTTAAAGAAAAATTTATGAAATTCCCATATGAACAAAAGACGCCGACATCTGTTTATATACAGAATAAATTATTTAAATTTAATTAATTATTCTATAGTTTTTTCTTGCATTAAAATAACATAATTGTTTAAACTGAAGCTCTAACGGCTTTTATTCACTTGGCTAAAACATTATCATCTATAAGAATATTTTTTTCAGTTAAAGGAAAACAATATATTTAAAAATTAGATAAAAATTATTTCAAAAACATATATATTTTTTTTTCTTTTGTGTTAAAGATAAAACTGAATAAAAATTTATTAACATCTTGAAATAAAATTTATTACATTGCACATAATGGAGAAAAATATCATTAAAGAAAAACTATAAAATTAATTTATATAATTTATTTAGAACAATAATTTTAAAGGATTATACAAAGATAAGGTTTATTTTTCATCTGAAAGTAGTTAAAAGAAAGTTTAAGATTTTTTATTTGGTCTTGAGTATTTTTTTTTTTGTTTCTTGTAGCCGCTAATATTGACAGGATTTTCTCTAGCATTAACGTTTGATAAAAATTTAAATTACATATTTTATATATAAAATGATAAATGGCTACTAAAACAAAATTTTATGAAACTTAATTAATAATAGGCTTGAAAGCCACTATTTCTTAGAAGAATTATATCACTTAATTAATTGTGTAATGCTCCTCTTTTGTCATGACATCAAAAGTTTAAATTTTAATTGGAACAGAAATTGAACTTCAACAAATCTATAACTTTGTGAAAAATTGAAATTTATTAACATAAAAAACAGAAAGATAGAAAAAAATCATTTTGAATTGGAAATTAAAAATCATTCTGAAACATATTCTATGTATTATAGAATGTGTTCCAAAATTAATGTAATATCTCAAAAGATTATTCCATAGATAATTCTCTGATTCAATAAAAATAAGCACGTTACTATAAATACGTCAAATTGAAAAGATATAACATATTTTTTCGTCACAAGAAACTATCAATATATCATCTGTACATATAATTACATTACAGGAAAACATTGCTTAAAAATATACAATTTTTTAAAAATTCATCTTTTCTGATTTTCGAAATTTAAAGTTAACTGTTATTACCGAAGGTTCCTAAGATTTTACTGAATTAATCCCTCTTTTAAAAGAAATTTATTAGATAAAGAAAGATAAGATAAGGATTTTTTTCTCAAATTGTAATATGTTAGTAAAAATAATACAAAAAAGATAAGTTTAAAAAAATATTAAACTTATAAAAAAATAATGTCACATAAAAATCCATATAATTCAAAAGATAATGTTTATAATTTTTAAATAATGAAAAAAAATTATTCGTAACATTTTTGAAATTTATTGCTAAAAAAACATCAAAATCTGATTCAAATTTACTGCAAATTAAAAATCATTTTACTAATGCTAAATTAATTTAAAATGTAATTCAACTTTCAAAGAAATTTTTTCAAGGGTCGCATTTTTAAATTCCAATGAATATGTGGTATTATCTTTTAACAGCAAATAAAATTGTTTGATCTAATCTATACATCATAAATACAAATATTCGTATTTATTATTACATTTAAGATTGTCGATTCGATTAAAAGGTTATAAGACGAATGATCTTTTGAAAATTGTTTTCCTCCAATATTTTAATTTAAACGGTTATGAAACTGTCCATGAATCCTTAAAAACTCGCGTATTATTATTCATATGGGGAAATTACATAATAGAGATTCTATTACAAGTTATTTTAAAATAAATACAATTTGAAATCGTATTTCATTCTGAAATTTCATTTTTTTCTGATTATGATAGACCATACAAGTAGTAAATCCAGTAAAAGATACATTATAACATTTAAATCCAATTTAAAAAATTAGAAGCAGATAATAACAAAAATTGCAATTTTTTAAAATTTGTTAAACATAACGACAAATATTAATGCTTAGATTTTTCAAAGTCTAAGTTGCTAAGTTCATTCATAAGGTACCCGATACTTATTCATTAAGAAAAAGAACTAGAAGATAAAATATTTCCTTACTTTTTTCATATTTACTCATTTTTCGAGTGACGCTTTAAGATTTTTATTTAATTTGCTATTTTGACTTTATGTAAACAGACACCAATAAATTAAATATATTTTATAATATATTGTTAACTACTACAATATTTTTCTTCAAGCACATAGTACACATCATACAAAAAACATTAAATATACAATCATAAAAACAGTTTATTTTAAATGTTTCGAATTTCTAAGTTTTTTTTTTTTTATGACACTAGTTTATCAGCTAGTCAGACACCTTTGAAAGAAATTTACCTAGATTCTGCACCAAAACTTTAAAAGTTTACCTTAAATATATAATCTATTTACAAAAAAAAGGTATATTATGATCATCAAACTACTCTCACGATACCCATCCAGAAATACTAACTTAAGTGGTAACTCCCACAGTTTACAAGGAAGCCCACCGATTCCCTTCCAACAACAAAAATGCTTAAATAGAATTTCCTCTAACCATACAGTAATCTAGGACCAACTCTAGTACGTGGAGGAACAAGAGAGTCGTTCGTGTGCATAATTTAGTACGCCATTCCTCGGTCACGCTACGAAAGGGGTATCCTGCGTTGACTGAGGAAAATGGCCCCTACAAATGGGGAATGACGTAAATGGAACTTCTTCGCACCTCTTATCCGTCTAATCACTTAAAAATTTAATGGAATTCGAAAGTACACCCTGCGATTACTGCTTCTTGCAATGGAACCTTGCATTTCTCTCTACTGAGTGTGATGAGTTGGATGGAGTACGGATTGGCGAATTCCCATCAATTTGGCGAAACGATAATGCTTTTGGCTCCTTGGTGAGCAGAAGGGGCTTTATTCATTTTCTTTTATTGGTCAATTTTTAGAATGGTTCGTTGGTTGGTTTACTGAAAAGCTGTCAGTAACAATGGAAAAAAATGTAAATGATTTAGATAGATTGCAATGAAAGTATTTAAAATCTGTGGTGGACTAGGCGAAATATCTAGATCATGATATCAAACCATTGTCATTTTTATCACTGATAAATAAAATATAATTATATAACTAATGCTTTGAATTATAGAATTTTTAATACACATACACGAATTTAAATCACTGAAACAATTGCATTTTGTAGATTTCTTTTACTTTATTCTTGTCTTACGTCTTGCTAAAATATCACTACATGAATACCAAGAAAAAAGGAATTCTTACAATTTTAATAACGAAAACCAAATGAAAAGCGAAATACATTAAACTGCAAACCGAGATAAAACCCAGGAAAACTGCATTAGAACCTCCAGTTTTATTCTTTTTTAAAGCCATATGTCAGCAGAAATTATTTAATGATTTATAGGCAACTGCGATACATTCTTGAAAATTTCCTTTGCTTTTTAAACAGATTGATATAACAATAAATTCAATTGGGGACAACATAAAAATAATTAGAATGATAAATAAATTCACACACTTTGGAATTCAAATACATTAATATAACAAAATTTTAATTATATGCAAATTTTTGGTGATATCGGCTATACTCTACATTGTAATTGAGACTTAATTACCACGACACCCAATTCAAGAGGTTTAAAAAAAAATTTAAAGTTAAATATGAAAATTTATTTTTTTTTAACATTTTATGCAAAAAGTAACTAAATAATACTCCAATTCATTAATTAAATTCGATGTATGAAAAGATGATTGATGCCACGCAACATTTAACATAATTAGATGTTAAAAGACTTCAGAATGCTGATCAAAATTTATTAAATCGTCTTAGAATTCTTTAAATAAACTTTAAAACAGATCACGGATAAACTTTTATTTATAGTAGTAGTAAATCGAATTGCATTTTGTTGCGAGAAAAACAATGAGTAGAATATTGTCTTGCCACTTTCAAACTATTTGTGTTAGGATAAATTATATTGTTTATACTATAAGGCATTTTTCTCATATTATTTATAAGTTAGTAAGTAATGCAAATTCGTAGTTCACATAAGTCGATAGCGATATATTTACGAATATATATAATGAAAACTCATAAGATTGTACTCAATTTTCAATTTTTTCCAAACAACTACTAAGAACTTTTTATTTGAATTTATCTTTATTATTTATTATTAATCTCAATTCTTTACTATGCCTTTACTAATTTTTATAATTAGAATGATATATATTTTAGTTAGATACATTTAATTTGAATAAGAAAAGACAATTGGAAATGCGATTAGAAATGAAACGCACAGTACTTTCTGCGTTATAAAAACAAAATTAATATTTAAAAAACTGAGCAATTTTTTTAAAATATTCGTTTGGATTAAAATTTAACACGAATGTTTGTTGTTGCATTTCTTTTTTTATCAAAATAAGTTATACCTTACAATCTCCTGCAATAGGATAATATTGCAGATAAAACAAAGCTTTAATATCAGTATCTGAAATAGAAATATCCTGAATGGATAATGTAAACTGTATATCCGAAAATTTTATTAGAAATTATGTGGCTAGTTAATATACGGTGGAAGTTTTCGCAATATAATAACAGTTCTCAGAAACGAAAAGTGACCACAACAAAATCAAAATAATATAATCACAATCGGCCCTACGACAATACATCTTTATGAAAACAAACCTTACAAATCGTGTACAACAAAACAGATACAATAACTAGTTGAAAATATTATGAACAATACATAAAACAAATGTATTGAACAAAGTTTCAATACATAAAACAAATATTTAAAAGATTTGCTTTCAAAAGTTATGCATGCTCCGCATTTCATTATTGATCTGAGTATGTCATTAAACCCTTGTGAATGTGCATTTCCTTAAAACACTGTTATATACTTTATATGGAGTGTCATTTTCTAATGACGTTATATTCTAAAGTAAATCTTCATGATTCAGTGCGTTTCACCTTCCCTTAAATTTTTCAAATGATGTTTCAAAACAACTTTTAAATTATCCAAATATTTTACCAGTCTAATGATACTAGCATACATTAAAACATGCTATAAAAGATAAAAAGTTTTTACTATATTTTACCTTTTTATATAGTACTAGCTGACCCGGCAAACATTGTTCTGCCATATAAATTATTTCTAGCGAATATTTTGGTTGTTAATTAAAAAATAACGAATGTACTGTAAGTGTTTGGGGATGGGATCTATGACAGAAAGGGGAATGGAGCGCAGACGATAATCGCTGATAAAAACAAAAACAAAAAAAACCCGCCAACCCTTCATTTTCTCAATACAATGTATTTCATTAACGTAACGAACATATACATTGTTTGATCTCTTAAAAGTTAAACGTAAAGAGAAAAAAGTAATATATTTTTGATCCTAAAGTATAAAAATGAAATAAAGAAAATAAATATTCATTTCGAAGAGCAATTGAGTGTACGATATTTTTTGTCAGTCTGTCTTTAGCCAACACAAATAAGCTCGATGGTTCTGCATACGCGAGAACTTGTCACGTATAATTATCGGTGTGAAAAACATGGTGTGCCCAAATCTAAACCGCAAACAGACATCTTTTGGCCTTGCGACTTGTTGATTGTCATTGCGAATGCCAATCTAATAAGAAATTGAACGCGGTTGAATTCAATTGGCACGTCTGTGAGAATCCTTGGAATTCGTGGCAGCAAAACATTTTCGGCTCGGAATTTGCTATTTAAAATAGTGGCTTCGATAACTTTTTCCATCAATTTTTAATGACCGATCGCGTGCCATTACACAGCCATGGTGGGTTCAAATTCCGAAGTAAAATAACTGGAGATCCAACTTTCAATCGTAGAAGATACGGAGACATGCCTGGCAAATCCAGTGAGTTCAAAAACTCCGTTGGATAATTTACAGCTTCGTTAGCATCGCAAACTGTATCGATCGATTTGTATGATACCAAGTGGCCTGGCAACGACTGCTGTTTCTTGGAGTTTAAATCATCGACATCCACAATTTTTGCTGTCAAAATCGCTCTTTCTGCCAGCCACGCATGATTTATGTATTGTGTGCGTATATCGGGAAATATGCGGTCAATGAGAGCATTTTGCGAATCAACGATAGTGCAGAAATTAGTGAGCAATTTTATGCATCTAGTATTTTTATAGACAGCAACTTTTCCATCGCCGATATCTAACAATTGGTACGAGAATGCGTCAGCGAATGGATCTTGTAGCATTTGGACACACACATTTATTTTTATCTGGACTTTTTCAACATTACGCCACAGTGGCGATGATTTCAAGCAAGTGTTGATCTCATCAGTGTACTTTGTCTAAAATCATCTGAAAGGAGTAACAGAGTGCCGCCGAATAGTTTGTTGATGGTTTTTTTATATCCTTGAGTGTTTTGTTCAACGCCCCAAGAGAATGTTTGTGTGCCATATTACATTCATCCCAGATGATAATTTTGCATTTTTTCAGTACCATAGGCATGGACGATTGTTTTTGTTATGTTGCACACTGCCTCTGGGTTATTTTGAATATTCAGGGGCAGCTTAATGCTGAATGAGTTGTTCTGCCTCCATCCAATAAAGTTGCTGCAATGCCAGATGATGCAACGGTCAATGCGATGCCATTATTAGATCGTATTTCGGTGATAATTAGCGAAATGAGAAATGTTTTGCCAGTTCCATCTCATGCACCAAAAAAAAGAAAGAAAAAAGAATCCCCCTTGTTCCGCCTAAAATGTCAGCATAATACAGTCGTAAATGATTTTTTGTTCATGCGTCAATAGTGGGACATTGCGAGTAACAATCGCTGCCATTTCTGCAGTATCGTACTGCAGTTCATGATTAATTTCAGTGGCCATTAAATCCGATGCACTTCGATTTGGGGAACTCATACCGAAATGACTGAGTGGTAAACTGGCAATGACAACGCAAAGATCCTCGATAGCAATTAATGTTTCATTATACATAGCGTCGCTGAATGTAATCGTTAGATCGTTGCACCGTGTACGAATTCAATAAAATATATTGTCAGTGATTGAATCTTTGTGTTTATCCTACAACGTGTCTGCTCGTCCCGGGAAACATGTAATCAACACTATAGCGAATAGTAAACGAATTTGTGTTGCTGTACAGCCCAGTGCTGCTTCAGCAAGCATATCGTCCCAGTGATTGTCGTCTTCAAGCAAACTGAGTGCAAGGCATACATCGTTATATGTTGGGTACTGTTGTCCATTCACTTTGTGTATATCTTGGAATGACAATGGACCGGTAACATTAACGAACAACAGTCGCAGACAGAAGCACTCAATCTGCCTTGGATTGACTGTATATACTCTGTCCAAAGTGTTTGATTTGAATAAGTCGGGGCAAGCATCAATTGGTGTGCCTTTCTTGCGGGGCATCCATTTTTTTGTTTGTTTGATTCCATGTAAATTAGCGTGGTACTTCGGAATAGTGTAGTGTTTTTGCAAAGGCACCGAAAGTGCACGATTACACAATTCAAGGAATTCGGTGAGTGTAGTTTTTGATGGACTTATGGCACGATCAATTGCTGTCCCTTTGGTGAAAAATTCGCGCTGGCCGTTTTCAAGATAGACTGATAAATGTATAACTGCTGGGTTCCGTTCAGGAATTGGGAAACCAAAGATACGCCAGGCAGTTTCATTGGAGCTGAAGTACATTTGTCAGTTTAGGGACACCCTAATTACCTAGCGTTATAAAATTTATTTTACGACCTATTCTCATACCTACCAAATACACATAAAAAATTCCATAAAAATCGGTCAAGCCGTTTTGGAGGAGTACGAACACAAACACCATGACACGATATTTTTATATATTAGATTTCAATTTGCATTCGTTGAATAATTTGTTTAATTTGTTTCATCATCCAAGTCAACAATACATTTTCTGACTTGGTTAGCAACATTGTTGACTTGTCAATGTAATTGTTCACAATATATTTAAAACTAATAGCTTTCTCTTATCATTTTCCTATTATCTACCCTTTGATTGCTAATTGATCTAAATTGAAGTGCTTCACTTGAGCTACTTGCAACCAGCGGCAGCTATCACCGAGAACTGAACTCATGGCTTGAGCTGGAAGCACAAATGAACTCATTGGACATATTGATTTTTTTTACTGGATGCAAATATGTGTTCTTAACTGTCAAAAGATAAATCTGAATTACGAGTTACCATGAAAACATTAAGAAATTTCCGAAATTATAGCTATAGAAAACAAAGAAATTTCCGATTTTTATTAGATATAGAAAACATAAAGCCAACGTGCAAGAAGGTAAAACGACGCCAAATTTGACGTCATTCAAATTATGAAAAATGACCGACACCACATGGTTGCTTTAACTGATAAAAAGGTTTTACTTACTGACGTATGCAATTTCAAACGTTTATAAATCAATTGACATGTGAGATAGTTTATGAATGAAATGATAATTTATCGTTTTTTACGATGAATCACGTGGCAGTTCAACTAACAATATTACAGTGAAGTTGACACTTTTTAAATTTTTCAACAATGATTCTGTTTTTTGCTAAAATCAAAATACTGTCTACAAGACCTATTCTTTTTCAATCCAAAATTATTATAATCCTAAATTTACATTTCACAAAAATTATTTTAAAAAGTGGTTTTGGTTTTTAAGACTGATCAGCTAAGAAAGAAACTGTAAGATCAAACCTCCAGTTCAGTTAAAATTATACCTTAAACAAAATTTAAGTTTTTAAACCTTCAACAATTTTTGACGTTACAAAAGACCTCCTTTGGTGTACAGAAAAAAAAATCAATGGTCAATTCGGCCGTTAAACTCACCCAAGAGAGAAGGCTTAGCTACTTTATTGTGACTGGCTTCTAGTAGTAAATTCCGATGGGACGAGTAACAGGCGGGATTTATTTAGAAAATTCCATTATTTAATTTCATTTGAGCCTTTCACCCAACAAAGAAATGATTCGATTTTATTTTTATCCATTTTGTTTGCCAATGGTCACGGAGAACACACAGCAATTGAATTGTTTTTTTGTTGAGTTTTGTCATTTCTTGATTGATAGAGATTCCACCTGAAAATGAAACTTCGTGAAGGGAAAAATAAAAGTTCCGAATGGGAAAGTTTTACCATTAGCAAAGACAATAAAAGTGTTATTGGTGAGATCTTCGTCTTTCAGGCACTGAAACCCTTTTTCGTCTGGGTTCTTTCTATTTATAAAAGAGAGCAACAAACAAAATTCGGCTTTCACTATTGATTCTACAATCGCTATTTATGTTTCTATTTTTCACCCATGGTCACTTCAACTGAAACTTATTAAGTGATTTTTCAGACTATTCTTAAGTCGTATTGTTCAGCAGTTTTGTAGGATTACATTATTTTAAAGTCAGCATTTTTAGAAATGTACTATCACTCTGAAACGAAAGCAATTATAAGAAAGATGATTATTTCTTCAAATAAAATATATCTTGGCTCTTTTTATTTAATTGTAATAAAAAATTTTCAGACATGTCTATCTATAGACCATAAAAATATTGCATTCATATCCAAAAAGAGATAAAATATGATAAAAAATAATTCAATATAAAAATTAATATATAGTAAATACTAATAATAAATCGCAATTATTAAACATTATTAAATTAAATTTATTAATTAATTTTGTTAAAAATTATTTAAATAAAAAGTGAATATAAAAAGTAAATATAATACTTATCATTTCGACTAATTTGGCATTAAATCAATATTTCAACTTGAAAAAATAAACAATTTACTTATTATTTCAACTAATTTAATATTAAATAAATATTTCAATTTAAAAAATAAATATAGTTTTTATAATTTCAACTAATTTGACACTAAATAAATATTTCAACCAATTTGATTGCACTCCATTTGTATGGAAGATTCGCCAAATGCATATTTTGTTTTCTATATTTTTCTACGAGGAACAAAATTCACATGTATACACTTCAAAAATAAATATTGAGCATTCGTGCTGTTAATTCAGAAGTTTATAACACAGTGAATAGGGCCGCGGTGACCTGATGGGAAGGTCCCGGCTTCGGAACCGGAGGTTTCAGGTTCGAGACCCGATCCCACCAAAGAACTGTTGTGTAAACGGGTCTGGTGCAAATTAAATACGTCCGGGCCAAACGTCCTCCCGCTGGTGTGTTGTGGAGAGGAGGGGGGTGCCAGCTCGGGCTGTCGTCCTCGTCATCTGACCGTGGTTCAAAATTGCGATGCCCGTCCCAAAATAGCTCTAGTGTTGCTTTAAAACGGGATGTTAATATAACTAAATAGTGAATTATAACATAGTCAATATCTAAATCAGTCTATTCCAGAATTGCTCAATTTTTTAAAGGCGAGATAAAGATTAATTTTAAAGACATCAAAATATACTACAAACAGCATAAATAAATTTGTTATTCTTTATCAGAATAATTAAATGAAAGAAAAATAATAATATTTTTTTTCATGGATATTCTATTGCCTAAATTTTAAACTTATTATTCTTGAAAAATTATTTTATTAATTTTTTAAGAAATTTAATTATTTAGATAAAATGTATAGTATAAAAGTGAGTAAATAAGATATTTTTTAGTTTTTTTTCGCATTAAATGTTTTTATTTACATTATTTAAGAAAAATCTTGTTTATAAATGAAAATGACAAGTTTTAAGAAACCTTTTTTTTTTATTGAAATAAAATTTTTAATGATAATTAACAAGAAAATTCTAGACTTGTATTTACATTCAGTGGTAGTTTTTTTATATAATATTTTAGAGTGTATTTATACCAAATTAGCAATTTTGAAATCAAACATCAAATATTATTCTGTATTATAAGACGCTTCATTAGGATATGGAAAAAACAGTTTAAAATGTTATCTGATTACCAATTAAGTTTATAATTAAAAATGATTTTCAGAGATCTAAAAATATTATTAATATCGTCTGCTTTTAAAGAAGGAAAAATTGCAAATCTGCTTTAAAAACAATATCAGATTTCTAACAATTTTTACTCATTTCTTTAGATGGAAAACGTGTTTATGGGAGAGAAATAAGCAGAATCTCAGGAGACGTTGTTTAAAAGCTCTTGTTTCAAGACTTCTTATTCTAATTATATTTTGATCAATTTATAAAATAGAGTTTCTAAGCAGTAAACATCTCGAAATTAAGTGGCTAGTGTATACTTTAATATTTTAGAAATGAAAAACTAAAAAGATTCTTGCTTATTTTCTTCAATTTGCAAGCAATGCAAGTGTGTATTAATTAGGAGAACTACTCATATAAACTGAAAATCATTTTATGAATATTGCGAAAGATTAGCATTTCATTCAAAAAAAATATTTACTTAGAAATAACAATAAATATATTTCAGAAAATCTCTTTAAGTAGGCAAAAAAAATAAAATATATATTTTAAGTTTTCGATTAAAATGATACACTCTTTAAAATTCTTGTTTTTAAATTTAATCAGTCGAACTGATAACATTAAGTAATTGAAATATATTTATATAATGAAAATATTTAATGTTTAAAAAACAATTATGATAATAAAATTTCAAATTTAATATGACAAAATCATTCAAAATATTTTCATTATTCTATTAATATCATTAAGAATCCATAATATTCCAATCATATGTTCTATGTTCCTTAGTAAAGAAGAAAGTTTTGTAAATAGCTCTGAAGGTTGCTGAATAGATGCTGGGTCAATCACTGACGACCTTAGAGGAATACTAACTGATCAATGCTGATGTTTTCTGAGACTTTAGCGATAAAAATGATGGATCCCAAAAATTGGAGAACATTAGATGCCTTATCACGGGAGCTATAAAAGCAAGAGCGCACAGACGAATGATTAGATGAGTCAAGAGAATAGTCAAGTGAATTCTTTCTTTAGAGTATTGACCTTCAGTGAGCACTTTGTGATGCTATGGTTGCTTACTAACGATTTTCTGCTTGAGTATATGTTGTTTAATTTTGCTAGTACTGTTTTTGTGCATGTTTCAGCTGTGTTTTGTTACCCATGTCTTAATGTGTCCATGTTGAATAAAGTATTTTTATCTGTGTTCGAGGTTGTTAGACTTTTTATTGTGCACCTACAGGATGGATTCTTCTATAACAGTAAATACTCAAATTTTACTAAATGGTTTTTTTAAGTGTAATATAGTTATCATGGAGTGGAAAATATTATTACGATTGAAAAACTAATGTTATGTTATTGTCTTACCGCATTATTAGCAGTAATTATCATTTTCATATAATTCTAAAACTCTTTTTAACTAGACTTACTTATTTCGTGTTTGTAAAGAGAGCATTTTAAATAGATATTTCTTTCACATTTTTAAAATGCTTTTAAATAAAGTTTTTGATTATCTAAAGTTTTTAATTATAGTATTTTTCAATTTTAATGCAACATTTTAAAGTTTTTAAATCTGAATAATCGGTTGATTCATTGATTAAATTTTTGTTCCATATATGTGAAGCCATTAGGTTGTATCTTCGATATAATCTTAATTTCAAAAATCTGGACTGTTTATATTGTATAAAGTACAAATTAAAAATTAAAAATGGGAAAGAAATCAAAATCATTCTACCATTTAGTACACTATTAAAAGTCTGTTTCCAAATTTTTTTAGAAAAATGTTTGCAGTAATTCTCTATTATAAATGTATTGTAAGCAATTTATTAAAGAACTGATTTTAAAGATATGAATTTCACTCATTTTTAAGACATACTGATGAACTGGAACTTTGGAATGCAGACTTATGCAAATTGGTTTAAAACTTTGTTTTACTTTTATTATTTGTAATCTGTATATATTATTTCATTTTTTATTATTTGTAATTTATTTTCCATAACTAATTATTAAAGTAAAACGTGTTTTACCTGACCTTGCCTCTTAAAATTTGGAATTAAATAATTTCCTGATTTCCATATAGATTATTAGATAGTAGTTAATGATTTATAGATTTATGCCTTATTATAGATTGTTTCGAAGAAAAAGTAAACTTTTAGCTTTAAATTTGAAAATTTTATTCAGTTTTAAAAGGAAATATTTTATTTTCCAGCCTGTGCATCTGAAGGCGATTATCTTAAAGTTACCAAATTATCGAAAACCTTATTTATTTGGTATAAAATTTATTTGGCAATTTATAAATATGATAAATTATCATTCAGCATTTTATTAAGAACATTCAGAAGAATTTGTGAAAAAAAAGAAAAAGACTTTTGAAAAAAATATATGAAGTTAGTAATTTATATCCAAGAATAGACTTTTTCTGTTGCACTAGGATTGATCAATAATTAGTAAATTCAATTAATTCAGCTTTTTGTATCCTATTTGTAAGCTAATTATTTATTAACTGGTTCAGCACACAAAAATTATTTTTTTTAAAAAAAAATTACAATAGTAAGAAAATTTAATGTAATATAACAATAAATATAACAAATATTTAATTGCAAAAAAATTAGAATTGTGGTTTGAAATTCTAATATAGCATGATAGGAATTTCGCAGACGATATGAAAGACAAATATAAATCCAATATTTTTCCAAAAAATATTTTAAATAGTTTTTGTATGAATTTTTAATGTAATAAATGTCATTAGAAGTCTTTGAATAATAAAGTATTAGAATAGTAAAGATAAATATCTCGGAAATTTAATAGAAGTTGAAGTATTTCAGATGTCGACACTTATAATTTTTAAAAAATATGAAATTTTCTGAAAGGTAAATTATGTAATTAAATTATATGACCAATAATAAAATTTTTTAATAAATTATTTTCTTAAAACATGTAAACTTTAAATGACTTTCAAATATCAGTGAAATTTTACAGAGAAAAATATATCATTTGAATAAGAAGAAGATTTATTTTATTCGATACAGGAAAATCCAAGGAAAGGTGAAAAGATTCCAGTACGAAAATGAAGAAAAAAAAGATCTGGGTTCCACTTCCAGGTCGCGGCTTCTACCCAAAAATATGCACTGTCGTCATATGAGCTCATCGAACCAGAAACAAAGAAAATTGTTATATCTGCTCAGGTAGCGAGGTGCCAAAATTTCCTCTGAGCCTACCTTTAAAGAATTATATTCCTTGGATACAAGAAATTTTTGGTGAGATCTTTTACTAAACTCCAGAATATACATGTTAATTAATATTTTTTTTGAAAAATTACAATATTAGCACTGCTTGATTTTATTAACCTAAAAAATATCTTAAATGATGAACTATATAAGAATGTTACATTATTTTGATAAAATCCTAACATTAATTATAAGAATTTTGCAGACACGGTAAAAGATTAAATGCAAACAATTATATTATTTCATTTATATTTTAGATATAATAAAAATGATTAGCAATCTTAATAGCAAATATTAATTTTATGCTATGATTTATTAAATCAATTAAATAACGTGCCGTTTAAAATTTGTTCTGAACATTGTTTTTTACGGAGGCGATTGCATATTTTTTAACGTTTCATTCAGTAAAACAAAAGTTGCAAATTTTATTAAATGAATTCTATTTTCACTCTAATTGTTTCAAATTAAAATTAAATTCACTCCATAAAGAATTGAAAAAATGCACTTTTGTGATTCGTTTGTAAACTGGTTGAAAGAATATGCAACTATCGAAATGACTTAGAAGAAAGGAAAGTAACACATTTTTTTTATTGTTTATATTACTTTCAAGAATAGGCCCATCAAAATTTTAAAATTGGAAATGAAAAATTTTTAGGCAAAATTCTTTTCGAATTTCACGATACAAATAGTACTGAAAACAATACCTTTTTAGCTTTTTCAACATTACTACATCCATCATAATTTCATCAGAAATAAGCGAGATCATACTCTCAGGTAATTTGCTTAAAATTGCTCAAATTTGATATTTTGCAATTTAAATGAATTCTTCAATTGATATATTTTGATCAATTTTAATATATATTGCAATTTAGATATTTCTCATTTCCTTTTGAGTTCCTTTGCTCAAATGCTCATATATATATTGCCAAACGAAGAGAATTTTTTTATATATATTTTCTCTAAACTTCTTGATACAAAGCTGAAATATTGCTGAATGGACAATATCTCAGATTCCATCCATCTCATTTCATAGATTCTGAGGCTTTCGTAGAACCTCACAGAAAGATTTATATAGTCGTATTTTATCTTTAATTTTCAGACTGCGATTAAAAACTGTTTTAAATTTGATACTTTACCCTGATTACATCTCTATTTTGAAGCTTTCTTATAACCTTACAGGCAAATTTATATAGTTGTTCCTTGTCGTCAATTTTGAACTCGTTTTGAAAAAAGGTTTTAAATATGACACCTTATTTATATTACCTTATTAGATTATCACCTCATAAACAAATAATCTTTTAGCATAAAAATTAATTAGAATTAATTCAAGTTTTTATGTATATTTTAAATATTTTAAAATTAAAATACTTTGTTATAAAATACCTTTTTAAATAAACTCATTTTCAGTAAGACAAATAATAATTAATAAACATTTCTTCCATCAGTTTAATAAAACATTTTATTTAATATATTGAAAATGTGAACTACATAAAAAAAGATCAGTGCTTATCTCTGCATTTTACCCAATGTTTATAGCTAATTCAATATAAATTTCGACGTAATTTTAGCGTTCCATTTTTAAAGCATTACTTCAAAAACTCTCTTCCATTATTAATTGACCTAATTTTATCCTACCCTTATTTTAATTAATAAGACAACGTGAAACGGTGGAACTAAGATATCATTAGCAACATTAGACAATCACTGATCCAGGACGTAGGGTAATCAAATTTTCGATTCACAAAATCGTCTAAAGAACTGGGGAAGGACAGAAGAAACGAGTCTAACTTGTTCGAGGACAAACGTAAAAAATAGAAAATGGAAAATTCTCTCGGCGAAGTTTGGCGTGCTTTTGAGTAAGAAGAAAGTCAACATTGACATTGGCCAGTTCGAATATTCTGGAAAGGATATGAGAAACTCTTTGCAGAATATTTTGCAGGAAGAAGGAAATTCTTGTATTTTTGCTCGGTGCAAGTTTTATCACATTGCGACTGGAAGTGAAATCGAATTTTTAGGAATTCCGGTCCCAATAAGCAAATCTGATAACATTGCACATTTCTGGATAAGGATTGGGATCTGGAAGTGGAAGACAGTCTTGTTTCTTCTTCTTCTTCTTCTTCTTTTTTTCCTTAGACTTAACCCTTAACTGGGGAGCTGCAGTCTACGAGACCGCATTTCCTTTACACACAAATTAAATTTTCTAATGAAAATATTAGCATGAAAATCAGCCCATATATTCTACAGATATTTCTCTTGATATATAAATATGTTTTATAAATTTTTCAAAATATATTATTATTGAAAAAAGTAAATGCGTTTGAACATACATTTTCTTCTCAAATTACATGTTACAACAAATTATATTCTTGTAAAAACATTACATTTTAAATCACATTTATTTTTCCAGTATAGAAAGATGTATAAAAAAAATTTATAATGAAAAATTCAATTTTATGAAAAATAAAAATTTAAAAAAAATTACAATGTGTAAAATTGACCCAAAGCGGAAACATGCAAACATTCGTAGCACGTTTTTGAGAGCATTTTAAACATTAAAGTTAAGTACTAGTATAAAAATAAGCCTGTAAATTCTTTAGGTATTTCGCTTGGTATATTAATATATTTTAGAAATTTTTATCAAACACAAAATTTATGTCGGTGATGTTTCATCTTCAACTTTTAAAGACATTACACCAAAAAGACTCTTCCATTCTATTTGCTTAATAATTGCCATGTTTCATCCAAACTCCGTTTTAACTTACAAAATACCTTTGACCAAGATGGGAAAATACGTATCATAAACAAATTCTGTCAACCAATCATCAAAGAGTCAGGGTAATCAAGTTTTTATCCATCAGTATCGTCTGAAAGACTGGAGAATGGAGGTCAGGGGAACAAATCCAAAACTTGCTCAAGAAGATATATAAGAAAGGAAAATGGATAATGCTCACGGTGAAAGTTTCGGTGTGGTTTGAGCAAAGATGAATGTCAATATTGACGCAGACCATTTCGAATATTCCATGGAGGATATGAGAAACCCTTTGCAGAATCTTTTGCAGGATGAATAGGAATTCTCTATTTTAGGTTTGGAGTAAATTTTAGCACATTACATCTGGAGATAAAATTGAAGTTTTCAGATTTTCCGCCTCGATGAGTCCATGTTTTCCGTTAAAGTCTGCTTCCTGCAAGTGAGCGTACGTTTACTTTTTCATCTTTGTTTTAGCTTTAATATCGTTTCACTCTTTCTTTGGTCTACCAGTTATCTTTAGAAAGTCTATTTTTATTCATTGATGAATTTCTTTGTATAAAAGATCATTGATAATTGAAAGTCAAATAGATTTGATTGCTTAAGAATGTAAATTTTATTAAAATATTTATATGAATTATACTATTTAAGAACTTCATCTATTTTCCTTGCCATTATTTCAGTTCAAAAGTTAAAAAAACTGTGCTATGCACATCTAGGATCATATTTAATTTGTGAAAAATTTTCAAAAGACAATGATGGGCAGATTTTTTTTCACCTTTTTGAAATATAAACCCAAATTTTTAATTTAGTCAAATCAAATAATATGTATTATTGTATAAATGTAATAATACTTTAGTAATTGTTGTAGACATTTTCACTTAAATTTTGGGTTTATAACAAAGGAAATTTGCTTCTTCATAAAAATATTGTGTTCAATTTCGTTTTCGATGTTTAAATTTTCGAAGAAGTCTTATAAGTCAATTGCTGCAATACAATAATAAAGAATTAAAACTAATTCTATTATTCAATTCAATTTATGAATTTATGCAGTATTATTTAAAACTGAAACATAGTTGGGAAAATTATTTACAAAATTATATGTATGGCACATGCTTAATATTAAAAACTAAACTTTCGTAATTGGACATCATAAAAGCAATTTCTAACATATCTTTTAACTTCCTTTCGTGTGCCAAGAAATGTGCAATTTCTTAAAAATAAAATTTATAAATATTTTAATGAAAATTTTTTTAAGGATTTCACTTTTCTCATACTATTAAATTATTGGCTAAAAATTAAATTCAAATTTTAGAAGCTTCTAATATTATTTCATACGAATTATCTGCACCTTTGAATATGAAATCTCTATTAAATTACTGTAAATAATATTTTTTAAAAAATATTTTCTATAAAGCAAAATTTTCGATTACCAACAATCAAAATTTTAAGCAAAGAATGCAATTTTATTAATACTGTTTGAAAATTAAAAACATTAAATTACTATTATCTAACAATACTACTACATTAAATTGCTAATTAACCCTAACATTTGATATTTCTCATTTCATATATTTTTTCTATCCAATATAATAGTGGCTAATGTTTAAACCTTTAGAGATAGACATATGTCTCCAAATAAAAATATTTTTTTCAAATAATATAAAGATTCTAATTTACATTGCTATAATTAATGAATAAAATACTTAAAAATTACAAATAATAAATATTTACCCACTTCTTTGTCATATAATTCCTATTAAATAAATATTTTTGGGCACTCTAAAGTTTTATATAAAATAAAAATCCCATTTTTCTACTACAAAACATGACCATTTTAAGAGTATTTTTTTAATCAATTTTTTTTTTGTTGAAAAATAGTATTTTTATTACTCTAAAATTTCCATTTCAATGTATTCATATGATTTATCATTTTATTATATGTCTTTAGATGTCCTTTTTATTTATTTAAATCTATGCAGAGAAAGTTTATCTGTACGGCTGTTCAAATATAAGGTAGCACTGTAACAACAGTGCTACCTAATATTCGAACAGCCATAACTACAAAACGAAGAGAGCTGGATAAATAAGATTCTGTACAGATATAACATCTATTATACAGACGCGTGTCAAATTTTGATTCAAATCCAACAAAGGGTTGACTGTCTGTCGGTCTGTATTTTCAGAAACATGTGTACGTGATAGTTCAAAAAAGCAATGACATAAATTTATCAAATTTTGTATGTTATTTTGTGACTACAATTGCAGCTCTATGCCAAATTATTGTTTCAATCGGCTGAAACAAACGCGTTTAAAGCACACATTTTATTTTTGGATGCGATTAAAACATGCCAGGAATTATTCGCCAAAGATCTCGCCAAGGATTGAACGGGGGATTCAGTAAAAATGGTAAATTCAAGCCAAACGAAGTGAGCTAGGTGTATAAGATTAGGTACACAGAATTAACATTTGTAGGGCAGACACCTGCAAAATTTTGAGCCAAACCCAAATACGAGTTGACTGTCTGTCGGTCCGTACTATCAAAAATAAGTAAATGCGATAATTCAAAAACGCAATAACTTAAATATATCAAATTTTTTTTATGAGAATTTGTGACTACAAGTGCAGTTTTGCATCAAATTTTTGTTTTAAGATAGAGAAAAACATGTCTAAAAGTTTAGATTCGATTTTTGGATATTATCAACGCTTATTACGGATTAATCGCCAAAATTCTTGCCAATTGTCAAACGTCAGATTCAGTAAAAATGCTAAATTCGCGCCACATGTTAATATTAGCAACTATTGTGCTCCACTGCTATGCAAGGCATTTTCCTTTATGACAAATTTATTAGAGAGTATGCGAGAAGGTTTTGGGGAGACAAATCCCCCTGGTTGTTAATGCTATTTTTATATGCTAATATATATATGTCGATTTTTTTGTTGTCACATATGTGAACATTTTTAAAATATAAACAACCATTAATTTTTTTTTCATTTTTATACCAATTAATTGCATTTATGAGTATATAGATTTAAGTTCACATTTTAACTGGTACCAAAGCATATCATAAATGAAATACAAAATAGAAGTACATTTCATTTAGCATTTTACTGGCCATAATTTAATATTTTATTCACATACGATTTTCTTCCGAAGAATTAATATATTACGCCAATTTATAAACAATATTTTTTCTATTTTATATAATTCTTTCAAAATCTGCCATCAAAATATTATCTTATTAAGAGAATTTCCATATACCATTTTAACTTTCGGTTAACATGAGATTATTCATATATAACAGAAAACAATAAGGGAAACATATATTAATAATAATACATTTAATCCAATAATAAGTTTTAAATGTCACACAAATTATTTTTTTCAAAATGTTACTTGTCTGGAAATTATATATTCCGCATTTAGGGATATGCAAATAAAATTTCCTTTGGCTCAAAGTTCACTTCACTTCACTTCCACTCGTTGATTAAAAACAACACAAATTCTCCTTACTAATTGTTGTAACAACAAAATGTTGTATAAACTTTGGGGAATTTGGTTCTTCTTGAAATGATTAAAGGCAGAAATATTTTGAAGAAGGATTATGCAGGTTTTACTGTCATCATCACCTCAGTGTTTTGATGCGAGCTCAGAATTCTTGCATGATTAGATTTAGAGTAATCAAAATAAATAATTTAATAAAGCAGAGTCTCCTAGAAGAAAAAGGATTTAAGTAAAAATACATATCCAAAAGAATAATATTATCGCACGAAATGTGGTGAATGCATACGTTTGAACATCTGAAGTTTCTAACATTCCCTTGATAATTATTTTATTTTCATTCAATGTTTATTCACTTATTCTTACAGTTTGACATACTGGAATACATATGATAAAATTTCTACATTGACCATGAGCTACAAATAAGTTTTCTGCAGACACTTTTTCAGTTATTATCAGCAAAATGAAAATTTGCGAATATTTTTGGAAATCAGAAATATGTTTTCCCTTTTTCTCAGAAGTTTCTCAGAAAATTGAAAGAATGATCAACTGAAATATTTATGAATTTTAAACATACTTCTGTCTACAGTTTGAGAGACGAGATTGAGCAATATTTTAATTATTTGTAGTTTAATATATGGTTTGATCAATGGAATCTATGATTTAATCTATGGAATACTCAAATTAATGTTAAATTAAAGATACTTAACCCTACCAAAAAATTTCACAAAACAATAATCGACTTGTATATATATTAATGCATGATATTCTGTTCAATATTATTACTGTTGCTACTCTTGTTTGGTGTCGGACGCTATTGCAAATAAAAAAAGCATAAAACCATCATGGTATGTCAACAAAAGTAGAAGGAAACGATAGCTGCGAATTTTCTTCTAATTTTCTAAAATATATGGATTCTGAAAATGCCGGTAGAATTTTCTTCATACGATTAATCTGATAAAAGAGTCTCCACATACAATAAATTGTAGAGTAATAAATACAAGGCGGTTATAATTAAATTTCCACTTTGAAATGGTCATAAAAGGAAAACTACTGGACCAAATATTATCAAATTTGTTAATAGTTTGAAGGAGGTCATGGAAATTTCTTTTCCACCAAAAATATTCAAAGTATTCTCACCATCAGGAGTAAAATGGCGCTGTATGCAATATTGTTAAGCAAAATAGGACATGAAGACATCGGTTTAACCCTTTAAAGGGACATTTTTTTCTAGTCATATTATGTTAAAATATTTTTAGGTTTGAAATTGGCATAAGAAAAGGGATTCATTTAAATTATTAGATAAATTTAATTTGGTTAATTAATAATTAAGTAACAAATCAAGACATCATTTCGTCTGCGATAAAGAACTGAAGCCTCTAAGTTTCTGACTTACTAAAAAAATCTGTCAGAACTTATGCCAACCTACATAATTTCATACAAAGATTGATAAATTTGGTGGGAAGCATACTTCCCACGGCCCTAGAAAGGGTTAAAATGCGTTTAATCATTTCTGAAACGTGTTACAAAGAATGTTCAGTGTGTGTTATCTCAAAAGCATTGTTTATGATGATAATCTAAACATTTCAGCTGAACAAAAAGATGCAATACATCCACATGCGCTTAACATTCTTCTTGATATGCTAAGAGCTACTGTTAAGAACACAGTAATGCGATTTAACTTGATTTCAGAAAATGGGGGACACTACATTGAATATGTTTTGTAACATGTTTCAGAAACGATTAAATGCATTTTAAACCGATGTCTTCATGTCTTATTTTGCTTAACAATATTGCATACAGAGCCATTTCTCTGAGGTTTTTTTTTTTTTGGCTTAAAACAAATTCCCATGATCTCTTTTTAACTATTACCAAGATTGATAACATTTTGTACAGTAGTTTTCCTTTTATGATCATTTCAAAGTGGAACGTTAATTAAAACCATCCTGTATATTTTAAGAGAAACAAAATTTTCAAAATCTATTGTATCTTGTAAATAACTTGTTCTTATGTATTTTGAGTTTTAATCAAAACTGATTGGGTACAAAGTCTATTGCTGGTCGAAGATAAAACACTATGATGTGCCATTGATAACAATGCAATAATAATTTTTAAAATATTAAAAAGACGAATTTTTGATCTTTTAAAATTTTTAATTGCAATAAAGATTAATGTATTCAGGAAATCAAGCAATGTATTATTCAATTAAGTCTGAGAAGAATCTGTATAAGATTTTACTTTATATTTAAAATATAATACTAAGACGATTAAAAATGCGACTTATACAGTGTTTAGATCAGAAATTAACTATGTTAGAAATAGAAGAGTGCATTTTTTTTTTTTTTGGAAATTCGTAGGGACTTGTCTAAAAATAAAGGAATTTCATAGCAAAATGCCATAAGGCTTCTGCAATACTATGACTTTCAATTTTGGATGCTTACAATTATTTTGCTGAAGAAGCTATTAAAACCAAATTACATAAAATACTTAATCGATAATTTTAGTAACAATCTCGATGAACTAGGTGGTCACCAAAGGTAGATATAGTATAATATTAACACTTTTGTATGTATTACGATATAAAAAACAAGCAAAACTAAAATGAGTTAAGGTCGGAATTTGCAAAATAATTGTAAAATTAAAACAAAGTCATTAAAAAAAGGAAGTAAAAAATCGATCAAAGATTCAAAGAGACTTTTAAAGATTTTTCTAAAAAACAATAAGAATCCATACTTGTGTTGAATGACAATATGCTAAATTTTGTCTTTTCAGAATCTAACTTTTCTGAGTAACACGGTTTTCATACAAATATATACACTTCATGCAATCTATCTTACTTTCCTCAAACTTTGATTAGAAGATAATTTTAAAACGGTTCCTATCCGGTTACATCATCATAAGGAATTAATCTTGCGATATTAAAATTATCTTAACATATTCTTTCTAATAATTTATAATCACAACTTATTATTACTACTTACTTCTCATGACAGATTATTTTTCCCACCGACACAGTAATAATTCCAAAGAAAATTTATCAAAATATTTAATTTAGAACATTGTTTCTTGAACTACATGAAAAGGATTTATTTTTATCCTTACATTACAATCCACATTTAAACGTGTCGCAAAATTAATTTAGACGTCGCTTCAGTGTTAAGCTTAAAAGGCTTTACTAAAATAACCCTTTCAATCTAATGGTTTAATAATTAGCCACGATTTATTCCATTCGCTATATTAACTTAAGAAGACCACGACCTACGGTGTGAAAATATCACCCCTCATTAGCAGAGTATGTCAATCAGTGACCCAAAGAGTGAGATAATCAGATTTTCCACCCTCTGAATCGTCTGCTGAATTGGAGAGAAGAAGGAAGGAGGGAGGGGTTGTCTGGAGTTACGAGAACAAACATATGAAAGAAAAATGGAAAATTCTCATGGGGTAAGTTTTGGGGTGGTTCGAGCAAAGGAGAATGTCAACATTGACACTGGCCAGTTCGAATATTCCAAAGGATATGAGAAACTCTTGATAGTGGAGGTGAATCTTTTTTAAGTGGCGGTGAATTCCTAAAGTTGTAGAAGGAAATTTTAACACATTGAGATGGGAAGTGAAATCAAATTTTTCTGAAATTCTGGTTCGGTAAACCAGAGTGGTGAGATTGAATATTTTTGGGTAAAGATTGCGATTTGGAATGACAAACCGTTTTCTCTTTCTTCTTTAATTTAGAATCTTTGCTGTTTTCTTATAGCTCACCCTTTTTGAAGAAAAGAATATATATATTATTTCTTTTTGAAGGATATATTTCTTTATATAAAGCTTGATATTCCAAATTCACAAGGTGATTACTAACTTTAAACAATCATTTATTTAAAAAATTTAAATAAGTGGATACTTGATGTATCCTTTTGTAACTATTTGAATTCAAAGGAATTTAATATTATTAATCCTTCCCAACGCAAATTCCTATTTTAAGAAAAATTTCAAAGAATAGTGAACAATTGATTGTTTTGTGAATCTTCTTAATGTCAATCACAAGCACTTTTTCAAGTGGTGTGCGTGTGCGTGCGTACGTGCGTGTGTCTGTATATTGGGAAGGGGGAAGGGATATATTCAAAACTTTTGCCTCTATGGTGACATTTCCGATAGTTTCAGATTTACTGAAATTACTCAGATTTATATTTGAATTAGTTTAAATAGAAATGTACAGCTAGATTGAACTAGAAGGACCAAATTTGACACAAATATACCTTGAAAGATGAGAATGTTCATCTCGGAATTACGTTTTTGAAATTTTAATTAGAGTATTAATTTATTAAATTAAGTTATTATAGTGTTTACCCGACATTAAAAATCTAAAAATATTATGATATAAAAATGTCTTTTACGTCATCTTAAAAAATAAATTATTATTGTTTCGATGATATCAAATTCTTTATTATATAAATTGTTTCTATTTCAAATTAATTAAAAAATATTTTAAGAGTATTTTTCGATATTACATTCCACACTAAGGAAAATTTATCTTCCCGTGAGGAACTTACGCGTGCATTAATGCAATTAGTTTTTATCAACCTGTTGCCATTGCTTTGACAAACATCAAGTATTAAATTAACTCTTACTACAAATCAAGACCAGAAAAAGGCAATTTACAGCATATGTTGTAAGAAATGTACTTTCTAAGAAGAAAAGTTCAACAAAATGTTTCTGAGAACTTTTAAAGCATTTATATTATTAATTCGATAATTCTGTAGTTTAAAGGCAAACATGGTTTATTTATGCATGATATCCACTCTAATTGGGTCCTAACATTTAATTTCTTAACAGCTAATATACATTGATTAGAGGGAAAAATCAAAGTGATGTAAAGAATAAGACTTATATTATCCATTAAAAATGTAAAAGATTCTTTGTTTCTATACATTTTAAATCTATACATTTTAAAAAAGCATTTTCAGAAACCCTTTATTTTGGTTATTCCTCATAGTTTAATGTAAACGATGGTTTCAAAAAATAAGTTACTTTCCCTTATAAAAATTATCAATTATTATAGTTCTGAGCATATATTTTATTTTATTCATTATATAAATGTTTTTTTAAATAAGAGATAGTAAGGAATGCTTTTTAGAAAGAATGTTTCAACTTTTTAATAGCAAACATTTATTTTTCAGCAAAAGATTTTATATCCATTCGTAAATAAATAAAGAATAGTGGTAGAAACATTTAAAAATTCTCGTGTTTCTTAAAATTTTTAATTATTTTTTTTTTGTTAAAAATCCTTGCCTACTTAATAATGTTCCATGTGCATGAATTATACAATTGTGGCTAAGGAATTTAAAGGAAATATTGAATTTTTTTCTTATTATCAATCTTTTATTAAAATTAATTACATGAATTCATTGTCTTAATTTTCATTACCAATGAATTTTTCTTATTCTATGAAATATATAATAAATCTATAGATTTATAAAACTAATACGTATTTTTTTATAATAGGTTATTAAAAAAAGACAATGTTAAAAATGATTTATATTTATAAATCATTTTTATTTTTGCCTTTTTTTTAATCATTTTTATCTTTGCCTTTTTTTTTAATAAATCAGTTCTGATTATACGATAAAAATGATTTATAGACATAAATCATTTTCTTTTTATAAGTAAACAAAGATTTGAGATAAAACAGTATTGTTGCTTATGTCCTACTCGAAACCGATATTTGCTACACTGATCGTGTCGCAATAGATTGCATTTTACTTTCAGACAGTTTAATTTTCTTGCTACAACCTTTATAAACACGATAGCTTTATAAAAAAAGCGCAGGGGCTCTTGCAAACTGTAATAAATGTAAAGAATGCAAGCAACTTTAAATATGCAAAGGGAATAAATTTATAAAAGTCATCTATATCTTTATAACTTTTATACCCTCTTATCATAACGTAAAAACTGCAGAATCTTTCAGAAAGTAATAGCAGCCTTCTGTGAGGTAGATTGAACAAAAACGTGACCTACTTAAATCTTTGCCAAAAATATTTGAAGCATGAGGATCCCTTCTTTTTATGAATCATCATAAAATATACATTTTTATAAGATATCTTTTGAGAATATAAAAAATATTTAAATTGCTTTCAGCTTAAATTATTGTATAGCTTTTTTTTATTTTCGAAAGATTGACATACAGCAAATTAATAACGGAAATAATCATAATTTTTTTTTCAGATGCAGTACTTTTATAAGATACATGTGGAAAACCAATATAAAAGTTTTTTTTCCTGCCTTAAACTAAGAAAGTTTGGAATGATTTTTAAGTACTGAAAGAAAAGTTTAGTCTTTAAAAATAAATTAAAATATAGTTAACAATCACTGATTTCGCTCTCATTTGCTGAAATTAACTGAATAAGCAAACTATGCCTCTAATATGAAATTTATCTTTTAAAAAATGTATAACTATTTGAAAGGAAACGGATCATGTTCATGTAATCATGATTCCACGATACATTAATTAATAAATAATAATGATATTTGAAGATTTGAACATTTTTTCATCCTCCTTTTGCGATATTGCTGACTTATAAAGAAAAATGAAACTGGAAATATGAAACTAAAATAAAGATATATATTCAGATAAATCATCAAAGATATATCACATATCAAGTTATATAACAGAAAGAGGACTGTCGGGTTGTTGTTTTTTTTCACATTGTCCGAAGACCATCCTATACGAATATCGCTAGTATATCGTTGATATACTGTGTTCCTAATGTTTCAAAGAATATTTCTGTCAGAAAAAAGAACTTGTAGCATTATATTTTTGGTTAATTACTAAACCTTATAAGTATAGAGGAGCACATACACAATTATGTTTTCAATTATGTTATTTTCAGTGTATATTATACACTGTGCCACTAAAATTCTTCGACCTTAAATTAACTTCAGAACAGTGACGATTACAGCCATACAATTGAAGCTCAAGTAAAGTGGCAATGAACTATATGGTGAAATCGGTTACTACGCCACAGGGTTATAAGCACCAAATATAGCTTTTCTATCTCAAAAACTCTTCAAGATATGGAGAAAAAATTAAATTATCAAATTATAGAGCTTCTTAGATTCGGTACAAAAAGATGCCTAGAATGCAATAGTGCTAGAAACAAAACGCATAAAACAAATATTTGTTTGGTCACTTTTCCCGAAACGTTTATAAAACAATTGATCTCTAACCAGAAAAAACCCAGGCTACGATTCATTAAGTCATAAATTTGAAAAATAACGACCAAACAGATGAGCCTTTTACCTGCTTTTATTCTTAGCATTATTGCTTTTAAGGTGCACATACTATATAGAAAAAGGTATTCTTTCATAATTGGTTTTCCCCATACCTTGTATCGTTTTAAAGATAGAAACGCTAGTTTAGTTGTTTACCCCCATATAACGCTGTAACCTATTTAACCGTGCATTGCATGGTCACTGTACATATCTAAACACTAAGATTGCCTTAATAATTAACTTAATTAACAACTTACCCAAGCTAATGTAGGGTAGTAGGTCTTTTATGGATACCCAGTACACTGACGACTGATAAATGCACTCAATTGTTTTTCTTTCAAAATGGCATTATAAAATGATAAAAATCATTAACTCGCTTCTCTATTTCTATTTAATACCCTTTTTTTCTATAGACCAATGATATTCTTAAGGAAATGATCCGGTGGTTGTATGATGAATTCAGTAGAACAATCTGGTTATCTGAAATAATCCTCAGTAAATAAGAAGCAGACGAAGCAAAACTAACCGAAGTGCGCATATTAAGAATAATTTATAGAAACTCACAAAACAAACAGACAGCAAATCACTAATTTGAAAATATTAATAATGCCCGAAGTGCACAGATAGAACTTCACTTTTCATATAGCCTTCTAATAGAGTAAGAAATCTTCTCTAGGTATCTGGATCTTCCTTCTTGAACCAGATATCACCATAATTCTTACGTATATATATATATATATATATATATATATATATATATATATATATATATATATATATTGGCAAATTCGACACTATTGTCATCCAAAGGTAATGATCATTGAACTTACTTTCTTTCAATATCCATTAAAAATATCTCTGAATTTCTCTTTCGCATAATATATTGTTATAGATTTGTAACAATGTGCATTCAATGTATTTTTTGAAAGGCATAAAAAGTAGCACAAGGGAAGTACAAATAAATACTTAATCGAATTTCTCATTTCATCAACTCTTCTTTTCTTTTTTTTCCAATATTTTGTTTCTGTGCAATACGCTATTGAAAGCTTAATCTATCACGTGAATATCCAAAGAACCTTTCAAGTATTGATTGTTATAGAATATTTTCTATCTATTTTTCAGAAGACCTTAAGGTGATTATTTATTAAATATTAATTCCATAACATAGTTTTAAACTCGATTTCTAATTACAATTTTTCGGGAAAATTTATGTTCAGCATTTAGGAATATGCAAACAGCTTTTCATTTCGAACAAAAAGTTGACTTCAACCCTTTGAAGAAACAAATCACAATTTTTCACTCTTAATCAGTGAAACAAGAAAATGTCGCTTGAACTTCTGGGGATTTAATTCTTTTTACAAAATGAATGAAGATACGAATATTTAAGAAAGTATTATAGGAGTTTTACTGCACTTTCGTCTTGAGTATTTTGAAGTAAATTAAGAATTCCTGGATGATTAGTTATCAAAGTAAATAATTTAATAAACAAACTCCTCTAGAGGGTAAAGGATTATGGAAAAATGCTTAACTGGAAGAATAACATTATCTTTCGGACAAGTTTATGCCATAAAATTTGTAAGATTTCTTTGATAATTATTTAATGTCAATGAAAGTTTATAAAGTAATTATTATAGATTGTCATATGGGATAGTAAGTGAAAATCTTTTAAATTTCTCCATGAGTGAAAAGCAAAAGTTTTTTTAAGAGATTGAAAAAGATCTTGGTTGTAAATTTAAAGCTTTCGCTTTACGCTATATTATATCCTAATAATAACAATAATAATTTTAAAAAACGGTTTCATTGTCTATAAAATTCAGAAATCGTTAAGTGACATGCACACAACATTGAAATAAGTGATTGATTACAACACAAGTTAAAAACAAAATCTTCTAAAATATTTTAATTGATATTAAAATTATATTGCATATTCTAATTTTATTCCGTTTCTTTTTTCAATAAACAATTATTTCACCATTTACAATGCATTGCTTTTACAGATTATTTCTTATCGGTATTGATTTGTTATACCTTCGATTTAGTTAAAATATTTATTAGTCTGTTTGCTTTGCCATCGTTTTGTAGTTGTTTGATCATTTTCAATGTATTGCTCTTAGAGATTATTTCTTATTGCTATCGATTTATTATACCTTATACTTAGTTAAAACCTTTATAACTCTGTTGATATTGAAGCTTCGTTCTCATATACTTTCCAATTCCGGCTTTTGGAATTACATGGGGAAAATTTCCATTTCCTCGTGGTAAAGGTATTAAAATCATAACTCTTTTTTAAATTGTATTTTATACGAATTGCATTTTTAATTGAAAGCATTTCAATTAAAAAAAATCGAGCTCGGGATTTTGATGACTTTGCATGTTTCAGATCTCTCAGCTCAAAAACAGAATCACACTATGCATGTCTATCTCTCTGTCAGTCGGTTTTTCTGTGAATATTATAACTAAAAAACACTTTGATATAAAAACGGATGAAATTGAATATGCTGTCTTTAAGCAAAATTTGTATATTTCTACCAAATTTTGAAGGATGTCATGGCTGTGGAAATCTACTTGCCGGTCTATTCGAGCAAGTAATCTACAAAAGTTAAGAGTTATATTTATAAAATTAGGTATGCAGGCTTTTCCTTTCATTTATTTTTTCGTATGAGAAATGTAGAGAAAGCATCGTAATAAAAAAATTAATTTAAAAAAATCTTTGAGATTTTGACGAATTTTCACATTTCAGATATCTGCGAGTTCATAAGACTTATTTTTGACACTATGTATGTCAGTCTCTATCGGTCTGTCTACCTGTTTGTCTATGAATACTATAACTCAAAAACGGTTTGGTTAGTTAAAATTTGGTATACAGTTTATTTATTTATTTCCCTGCTTATGAAATAAAAAGAAAGTATTATAATCCAAAACTCTAAGTTCGCGATTTTAATAACTCGTCACGTTGCAGTTCTCTGCGAGAAAATCTGTGCTTAAAAAGAAATCACATTTGTGACACTATGTATGTCTATCTCTTTGTCAGTCTATTTATCTGTTCGTCTGAGCACCCTGTAACTTAAACTCGCTTTGAAATAAACGGATGAAATTTCGTGTACCGTCTTTGTAGACAGAATTTCTAGATTTCTGTCAAGTTTTGAAGGAAATCCATATGGCGGAAGTCTATGCCTGACTAAACCAATTCAAGTAATGTACAAACAGTAAATATTGCTACAGATAAAATTTGATACACAGGTTTAGTTCCCGAAATATAGATTCCTATAAAATTTTACATCAAATTTGCCGAATGTTAAAGAAAATGTCTAGGTCGAGGTTTGACAGTAATTATGTCAATGTGGTTTCGCATAAACACACGCAGTGCGAATAGTATGTAGTATTACTTCATATCTTCACATTTCTATTACGAAATACACATAAATAAATCGATTATGAAATATATATATTAATATATACAAGTTACTAATGCGATATCATTTTAAGAATTAATCGTAGGAAATATAATAGATAACTAAAATGGATAAAATGTAAGTAACTTTTCAAAGAAAAATTCTTCAAGTGTTATATTAATTTATTTTCCATTTCATAATTTTTGTTTTTCGTATAAAGTATAAATACCTTATAGGACAATACTTCTAGCAAAAATTGAATGAAAAGCTTAATTTTAATGGTAGGGTTAGTAGCCATTGAGAAACGATTAATTTTCATGCCATATTAAACACCAGGTTTAAAATTAATACAAAATTTATTTGAAAGCATCTTTATAACTCCGCATTTTAAAGGCATCACACCAGCAACCCTCTTCAGTACTAGTTGCTTAAAAGATAATTGCATTTCATCCTAACTGTATGTAAGCACTTTCTAGGGCCGTGGGAAGTATGCTTCCCACCAAATTTATGAATCTTTGTATGAATTTATGTAGGTTGGCATAAGTTCTGACAAATATTTTTATGAAGACATAAAACTTAGATGCTTCTGTTCTTTATTTCACACAAAATGATGTGTCTTGATTTGTTACTTCATTATTAATTAACCAAATTAATTAATTAATCAAATTAAATTTATCTAAAAAGCTAAATGAATCTCTTTTCTTATTCTAATTTCAAGCCTAAAAATATTTTAACATAATATGACTCTAAAGAAATGGCCCTTTAAAGGGTTAACTTAATAAGATCACGATCCGGGACGTGAAAATACCTCTCATTAACAGAGTATGTCAACCAATGGCCCACAGGGTCAAATAACTGAGTTTTCCACCTTCATAATCGTCTACTGTATTACAGAGAGAAAGGAGGGATGTGCTTGAAAATTGTTCAAAAACAAATATTAGAAAGGAAAACAAAAAAATTCTTATGGAGACTTTTTTTGGCGTGTTTCAGTAAGGAGAATGTCAACATTGACATTTGTCATTTCGAATATTGCAGAAAAGATATGAGAAACTTTGGGCAGTAGAAAGGGAATCTGGGTTCGGATGAAATTTCTGACCTTTCAAAGTGAAGTGAAGTAGATTTTTTTTTTTCGAATTTCTACGTTTTTGAACAACCTTTGGTGACATTGTGTATTTCTAGATACATTACTTAGTTCTCTGAGATTGGGAACTGGAAGCAGATGACTTTCTTTTTCTTAGTCGACGTATTGCTTATTTTCTGCGTTTTAACCCTTTTAGTACTGACCGAAAGTACCGTACCTGTGAGATGAATCCACCAATTTGACGAATATGCTAAGGCAGGAGAAAAGTTCATAAATACAAAATAAGAATAGTATTTATAAAATTCAAAAAGGAGAATATTACGAAAAATAAAAATAAATTATTACCACTTGTATTTCAATATACGCCATCAGATCAGGGACGGTACATTGTTGTTGACACTTTTGAGAAGAGTTGTATCGTTGTTACGATATATCATTATTTTGTACTGAAAGGGTTAAAGAAAATAGAATTATAATGCAATAGCATCTTTGAATGTAAGGTTTTATTGAAATTTTGAAAACTTATCAAAGTTCTCGATCTATAGAATTAGTTTTCCCCCTATTCAACCAGCGAGAGGGTTTTCCCCAAAATTTTGTAGCATAGTCTCTAATAACGATGTATCCCAGAGTGCTGTTTGCCCCGCATTGGCTACAATAAAAACATTGGTACGAGTTTAGTAATTTTTCTGGGTCTATTATACGCTCCTTGTCGAATTCATTGGCGACTAGTCCCTGGTAGGCGATTAATGGTATAAGAAAATGGAATTTGGGTTATAGTTCGTTTTTTCAAACTGTTTGAAACAAAAATTTGACACAAAACTACATTTATAGTCCACAAAACCCATGCCAAATGTAATTTATTTAAGTCATTGCGTTTCTAAATTAACCCCTTACCTACCGAGGAAAACTTGCGAGATTCGGTCCCCAGTGCCACGTATATATTATACGTATATAGTTGCGAGACGTATATATACACCAGGTGCAGTTAACACATTGACTTACGGAGACGTATATATACGCCCGTGACAGACAAGGGGTTAATACGTTTATATGTTTCTGAAAGTATGATGACAGATGGTCAACGCCTAGATGAATGTCACCCTTAGTTGGATTTAGCTCAAACTTTTATGAGTGTGTACACCATAGATGTTAAGTATGTGTGATAGATGTTGAGTATGTGTATGTCCCTCTAAATCTCTTCATTTTGTAGTTGTTAATTTATATTCAAGCAGCCGGATAGACAGATTTCCTCTATATTGATTTTGCTCAAAATTGATACGAATCTATAAATTCAGTGCAAATAGCGTATGCTAAATTTCATCCATCTAGCTCAAAGTGTTTTTGAGTTATCTTTGTCACTGGCTGACGAATTTTCCAAAAGTGTGTTTTTCGAACGCAGAGAGGTCTAAAATGAGGAGATTTGTCAGAATTTCGATTTCGAATTTTTTGACGATTACTGTAGTTTCTTTATACTACGCATAGCTAGTACTTTGATAGCTATTTAAATTCTATTTGTCTACTTCAATTATGAGCTTTTTACCGTTGTAGCGCCAATTTTGACACACACCTAATCATCATCAGAATACTACGCATACGAGAAAGTAAAAAAGCTGTGAGACTTTGCTCTAGGATTATGGTAATAATCTTAAAAAAACAACTTTATTGTCACGATTTTGCGAATATTTGTCAAAATCTCGAATTCGAGTTTTTCAACCATTACTTCCCTTTCTCTGTACTATATATTTGTGGAAGTAACAATGTAAATAAACTATTAAATTTAAACACTTTGTTAATCTTTATTGCTACAATTTCAATTTAAAGAAATGAAAAGTAATTACCGGATGCGGCATAAATTCGTGCAAACTTCAAAAAATCATAATTAAAAAAAAGTAATACTCGAAAGAAATTGCGGTTTGCGGGAATATGTTCAGAGAGCCTTTGGATTTTGTTATTTCCATTAAAAAAATGTATTTAAAAAATGACCGATAGATGGCACTCACACGTCATACCGAGACTGTTTATGCAAATCAGTATAGCTATAAAACATAAGGCTGGAAATGGATCTGTCATTCGACGTCAGTAGCATGCTATCGCTAACGGGTCGAGCATTAATGGTTAAACTGTTCTATAAAAACGGTGAATCCGTGACTAAAGCATTGCGACAGTTACGGACAGTGAAAGGAATTAAGGCGAAGAAAAACCCAATTTCATTGAATGGGATATTGAATTTAGTTCGCTGTTTTTCGGAATCGGGAAGATTATAGGATCGTCCATGAAGTGGCAGACCATCCATCAGCGCTGACTGCGTCCCTTTTGCCCAAAGGGTAATGAGAAATGTGACAGCCGAGACTTCAACGGGGAGTTCCAGTGCACGTGAAGCAGGTAAAATGAAAGAAATCCCGGAAAGGGCGATCTGACGCATTCTGCACGAAATCTTGAAACTGCATCCGTACAAAATAGAGGCATTTCACCAGTTGTTGCCAGCAGATTGCGAGAAAAGACAAGCCTTTGCTCGCACAAATAGATCATGACTCACAATGGTTACTGAACATCATGTGGATAGATGAAGCCCATTTTTCATTGCATGGTGACGTCAATGCCCAAAATAGTCGTATCTGGGCAGCATCAAATCCTCGTGTGTCCACGACCAACCAACTACATTCTCCACATGTGACTATTTGGTGCGGTTTTACTGCGTCCTTCATTCTAGGCCCTTTCTTTTTTGAAGAGCGTTGTCCTGTATCTGGTTGGAAAACCTGTTCCGTTACTGCAGAAAGCTATCTTAGGCTGTTGCGAGACCACGTTATGCATGCTTTGCAGCAAAGACTTACGTTATTTTCCGTCACCTTCAGGCAGGATGGTGCCCCGCCTCACGTTGCTAGTTCCGTTAAGCCGTTCCTCCTAGACACATTCACTGAGGACAGAGCGATAAGCAGACAATGTAAGAATGAATGACCCTCACGATCTCCAGATCTTTCTCCAGCGAACTTTTGGTTGTGGGGATACCTGCCACTTTGATGGAACTAAAAGATGGCATTCAATTGGCCGTTAGTGGCATCGATCCCTATTTGTTACACGCAGCTGTAATAGGCGTAATTACGCACCTCACTTGCTTAATACCTTGTGGTGGAGGTCATGATGAGCATCTTTTGCTTTAAAATAAAATGTACTATAAAGTTACTGTGCTCTGTTTTCCTGATTTGCATAAACCGTCTCGGTATGACCGAGTAAGCGCCATCTGTCATTTTAAATACATTTTTTAATGGAAATAACAAAATCCAAAGGCTCTCTGAATATATTCCCGCAAACCGCAATTTTTTTCGGGCATTACTTTTTTTATTATGATTTTTTGAAGTTTGCACGAATTTATGCTGCACCCGGTATATACATAATATATATTTATATATATATATATTTAGAAATTTCTCAAACAATAATTAATAGTTATTTTTTTTTAGCTTGGTGGCACAAACTTTATATAAAATACAATTACTTATGATGTCAAGTCAAGTTAAACTTAATATCGCGTGTTCATACTGAATCTTACTAATTGTATACAGTTGCAAGAAAATCAATTTTTCTGTCCTCAAATCAATTGGAAAATTCTGAACTGGACAGAGGAATGTGTCTGGAAATGTTCGAGGACAATTATATGAAAGAAAATTGAAGATTCTTATGAAGAAGGTTTTAGAATAGAAGCAGAATATCAATATTGGCAATTCCCAGTTCGAATATTCCATAGAGAATTTGAAAAATTCTTTGCAGAATCTTTTGAAAGAGGTTGGAAAATCTATAAATTAGACTAGGAACGAATCTTAGCACATTGCGAATGGTGTTGAAATTGAATTTTTCGAAATTTCTGGCGCAATGAGTCCATGTGGTAACATTGCATATTTCTGGATAAGAATTGTGATTTGGAAGTAGGGAATGGTTTCTTTTTCTTTTTTGTTTGAGTCGTGGAATCTTTCCACATTTCCTCGGTTTTCCTGTTTTGAAGAAAATAAGTTTCTTTTCATCAATATCTATGTCTATGTATGCGATATCTTATCTTTGTGAGGTTTCTTTAAACACCAACCAGAACTTGAAACTTTTATGTCAATAAAGTAATTCATAAATTTAGCTAAAATATGCAAAATGAGCACACAATGTGTGCTCTTAATATCTGCATATCTTAATATCTATATTTAAAGAAATGTCACCGTATAATATACGATATTCATACGACCCCTTTATATTTCTATAAAAGAGATTATAAAAAAAATATCAAAACAATTTAGAATTTTTAATTTTTTTCCAGCTCTATATCCTGTTCAAACATCATTTCAAACTGTTAATTTAATCGAAGCAAACAGCTTTGATTTATAATTATTATGAAATATCCTTAATTATTGAATTCTTTTAGACAATGTTATTTTTAAAAAAAGATTTTTTTTCTTATTCTTGAAGTGCAGCATACGTTTAAGATATTGATTTTTATTGTGTTCAATTTATGAAATAAACATTAAAAATTAATTGTAATCCAATGATTAAGAATTCAAAGAAATATTATGATTCTTTTCTTATTATTATCTCGGTACAGTGAGGTTTTAAAAATGAAATTTCATATAAAATTACTGCTGAAAATATATGTTAGACCCATTTTTATTCTAATAATATTCCTTTAATTGAAGTTCTTAAAAGATTAATCAAATCTATTCCCATATTTTTTCTGAAATTCAAGAATATACATTTTTTTTTTTTCATTTCAAAATTAGTTATAAATGGAGTAATTGATTTTTAGAGGGATTTTAATTAATATAGATTAAATTTACTAATGAAACTATATATAAAACTCATTTTTACTGTGAAAATATTTCTTTAATTGGATCTTTTTAATTTATTCCAAG
>JAPMOR010034473.1:0-34082 GCA_026543865.1 Argiope aurantia | reverse complement strand
ATTTATTCTAAATCAAATTATATTTTTTGTCTTCTAAAAATAATACATTATATTTATTTCTTTATTTTAGAATGTATTGCTTTTTAAATGATTGAATTTTATAGAATAGTATTGTTCTGAAAAATAAATAAGCTTTAAGCTATTCAAAAACATGCAACTGATAAAAAAAAGTTTAAAAAAGCATTGGTGAATTTCTGCTTTGTTTATTTACAAGAAGTAGCTTTAAATTTACCCACTGTTATTTGTAAATCAGCTTATCAACAGAAGCAGTGTTTCCATTTCATAGTATAAATTGGAAAGTCGAATGTTTTCCATGAGCTCAAGTATGGTTATTTTTATTTCTAGAGATACTCTGATGAATTCACACTTTTGTTCCAAATAGCAAGGGAGAGCACATTTAAAATGCATATATTCGATAAAAACAACTTTCATCAGTTACTTTAAAACTGAGTATTCGATGCATCAGAGGGAGCTGAATTCTTTCTTTTTTGTAGGCGGCCTAGGAGCAGAAATAATGCTTCCGGAATTGAAAAACAATAGGAATTGAAATGGAAAAATTGAAACGAGAAGAAATTGTTTGGCTGACTAATTTTCCCGAAAATAAATTAATTTATTACATAAGTAATGTTTCCTTTATTTTATTACTTTTCAGCTTAAAATTGGCTAAATGTGCATTCAACTGCATCGAGATTAAATGTAAAAACGATTTCATGGTGCTGGAACAAGTCTTCCGTTGTAAATTTCAGGGATAATACACGTATTAAAATAGATCATTAAAAGGGTGGAATAAAAAATAATAATACATTTATTAACTGTTATTTTGAAAGAAAGCTAAATGATAATTGAATATTTTAATAAGTTGAGTATTTCGATGCCTATATAAAGTTGTATATTTCAAACAATACTTACAAATATTTTTTACATTCTTACATACATTTACATACATTCTTTTACATTTTTGTGAATGATCGATAGTATCATGCTCATAATCTCAAGCAAGAATATACTTTTTATCGATATTTCACTACTTAACTGTTAATGAATGATCTTGGTTATTTTTTTATATAAGTAACCCAATTCTCAAATTTTTCTTCTCTATTAAATAGAAATTAAATATGCCAAACAGTCAAATTGAATAATAATAATGTATGGGTAGCAAATTCTTTTTAACCCTTTAAAGGACCATTTTTTTCTAGTCATATGTTAAAATATTTTTAGACTTGAAATTAGAATAAGAAAAAGGAATCATTTAGCTTATTAGATAAATTTAATTTGATTAATTAATTAATTTGGCTAATTAAGTAGCAAATCAAGACACATCATTTTGTGTGAGATAAAGAACTGAAGTATTTAAGTTTCTCTCTTTCTACAAAAATTTGTCAGAACTTATGCCGAACTACATAATTTCATACAAATATTGATAAATTTGGTGGACAGCATACATTCCACGGCCCTAGAAAGGGTTAACTCATAAATTTGAATAATGTGTTAGAGAAAAATTCCCATACGACAGTTATTGTGTATTATTAGTTTGCATTTCTGAAATAGATATCTATATCAAGACAAGTAACAAGTCATTGTATATTTGGAGATAAGCGTGATTCTTCAAATTTTACTGCTAGAATCGAAAGAATTCTGTCTATATTAAGTATGCAAGAGAAATGTTATTTTAAATTCATGATTTTACATTAAAAGGACAATATACAAATGTAAATATTTTTTCTTTTACTATCAACTTTCACAGAATTCAAAGTAATCATAACTGTCCATATTATTTAATGAAATTTTATAATTGGAAGTAAACTTATACATTGAGGAAGTTAAAATACTTTTTATTGAAAATTCAAATATTTTTAATTATTTACAGATGAATGTTTAAAATTAAAAAGGATGATATTAGCAAGAAAAAAAGCTGAAAAAATATTAAAACTATTTGCAGAAAAGCTTAAAGAGCTTGATTAAATGAGCGACTACAGTCTGGTCCTACGTTTGTCAATGAGAACACGTTTCGAAACGTCCTGACATAACGGCAGCCATGTATAAAACTCTTGAACGCAACGCATTTCTGCGCATCATGACACACAGGCTTGCTCAGCTGACATTTTTATCATACAGATTTGAACTTCTCTCCGAGTAAGGCATAACATATTAGAAAGTACAAATAAAAAAAATTAAACACTACAAATCAATACTACATGTCTATGCGTGCGCGCGCGCGCGCGCGTGTGTGTGTGTGTGTGTGTGTGTGTAAAAGTTGATCTGAAGAAGCAGGCATAGGTTCTTTCAAGAATCTAGGTTATCACGTTTTCAATAAAATAAATCTATTTTAAATTAAATAGAAGTTAAAAAACAGGGAAAAACCACCATGTGGAAAAATTCTGAGTTTATTTTTACGAAGTAATTTGTCGATTCACCGTTTGTGGGAAAATTAATACCCACAAACTCAGAAGGTAAAGGGAGTTCGATTGATTAGAAAATAAGCTTTAGAACATAGCTTATGCGAAATTATTACATATAAGAAGATAGATAAATAGATGTAGACATTGATATAAATGAACATAAAGAACATCATAAAAATTCCTTCATACAAAAAAAAAATTCTTCCATGTGAAATAAATATGTTTGAACATTCAATTTAAGCAAGATATTCCAGAATTTTGGAATGTTTACATTAATAAAGACCAAACAGAAGTGTTTTCCTATCTGTTCTTTTCTTTACTCATTTCAGTGCAAATATGGAATATAGAAGGAGCAAATGAATAATTCAGGTTTCAGATATCAAAACCCATTGAACATTTTGAATCCCCCCCGAAAGTGCAAGCACTCTTCCATATATTCATCTATACTTGGCAGTCGTTTGAGCTGCAATTTTATAGACGTGTGCAAAATTTCCATTTCTATAAATACATATAAGTGAAACTTCGGTACGCTTCGTGACGTTTCCTTGGTAACAATATTTTACTCAAATTTAGAAAATGTGCTAATGTTTGAATGATATCCGGGATCTCACTATTTCCTTTTACAAGATATGATGCATGTGAATATCACTATTTGCGTTGAAAATTGATAGTTTTTTCCAGTTTATTAATAAAATCACAATAGAAAATATTTCCCATCTTTCCAATATTCTTTGAAATTCAATAAAATAATTCAGCAATATTTCAAAAAAGGCATGTTTGTATATGCAGTAGAAAACTTGATAAAATCTTCTTAATGTGGATAGTTTTCACAAAATGGAAAACTTTTTTAGCAAATACATATGTCTTATATGTATCCCATCTATCAACAAATAGCAAAATATTACCTTATCAAAAGCAACAAAAAAAAACACAAATGTAAACGTAAAAACCACCAAATGTTCACAATTAGCTGCTCAATATGGGTTTGGATTAAAATATAATTATATCTTCCCTTTCCTTAGTATTAATATAAAAATGTCCCACTTGAAAGCATAAATCTTCGAGTCTAGCATGAAATTATAAAATGCTGAAGAGATTATTGATATATCTATCTGTTAAAATTTGATTTAAAATATACAATTTTAATGAAATACATTCATAAAAAAATAACTTCTATCATTATTATTATTCTTTCCCACAAAAAATTGTCATTGATGGGCAATAAATATCGTGCAATTTTAATAGGTGTGAATTATACGCAATAATATAAAGTATAAAAACAATTGATCATAATTATTATAATCATAATTATTAAATTTAAATATTTATTAAAAAAGATAACAACAATGTTGTAAATATGAGTATTTAAAATTTCTTTCAGTTTGAAAATTTATCTGTCTGTGAAAAGTGATTCGCAGCGTGAAGCGTGGATATGTAAGAAAATAAAGCACCAATTCAAACATTAAGTGTTGAAAAATATAGAAATTTAGTTTAAAACATTACTTATTTATTTTTTATTCTAAGAATTAAATGAGTTACTTCAAATGAAGAAAGCATTCTTATTGGATAATTACTAACATGATAAATATAAACCAACATGTATCAACCCAACAAAACCAGCAACAAACCAACAATCAACAAAACCAACAATCTGTATACAGAATTCTTTGCGCATTGTGTAACTCCTGCTCAGAATTTTAAGAATAATTCTATCGGAATGATGGTATGCTTTTCCTTTAGAGTTTCTTTGGTTATGTACCCATTTCATATTCTAACATACCTTAAATATTTATTTTTTATTTGGTTCTTAAAATTAGGTATTAAATACCGCGATGTTTTCACATAAAATTAATAGCATTCTCTAGCATTATTGGAGTATATTTTATCAAAATTGTTTATTGTTGCGATAAGATTCAATTTGATGGCTTTGATTCAAATATTTTTTTCAGATTTTTTAACTTAATTTTATATATAACCAATGTATTAGAAATATATTTATACATAAAATACTGACAGTACACTGTACATTATAGAAAAAATATTTATATATTTTAAAAGCCATTTCAGGGACGTTTAATTAATGTTAAAAATAGAGAAACTATTTTTCGATGATTTTATTAACTATAAGTCTACATCATGATTATTATGATTGAAGAGGCTTTTCGTAAACGGTCAAGGGGTTTTGATTTTTTTTTCTACTGTTTTGCAGAATCCATCAATCACGTGAATTCAAGCTTAGAAAGAATTGTTTTCAACTGACCAAAAAGGCAATGTTCCAAGGGTGAATTTCAAAAGAATTCCTAAGAATATTCTGAGAAAGCCAATATGCAATATTTTTACCAGATGCAATTGTTTTATGGAATGAAGTGGTACATTCGAAGTATGACTTGAAGCTTTTTCTTAAAGAAGCTCCACTAGAAATGTTCCTTTGAAATTCATTGGAATAAAAAAAAAAAAAAACGGAATTTTTCCTTTAGGAATCGGACATAAAACTTTCTCTTGATAGTACGTGGAGTTGATTTTACATTTTGTTTCTACTATTCTAATTTTTAATTTCACACTTTTAAAAAAACTTGCAAAAACCCCTTATCTTATGCCCCTTACAGAAATTTTCTTTGCATTGGTGAAACCAGGATTATACATTTTTTTCTCTTCATTTTTATCGTAAACAGACCTATTTTTATTGCAATCATGTAATTAAACACATACTTCATCAAGTGTCTCAGTGTAGTTGCACTTATTTCCTCATAAATAGCTTTCATAGAGAGCTCTACAAACTTTTCTATATCCATCCACATGCCACAGCAAAATTAGATTAACACTGTGTATTTAAACTTTTTTTAAAGTTGTAAATATTGATTTATTATGTTGCTTATTGTTAGTACAGAATTGCATATAGTTGGTAAATTATTTTGCAATCGATTTCTACATAGGAGAATTTTTTCTCATTACCAAAGATTTATAAACGAGAAAATAATTAAAACAAAACCTACCTTTTTAGTACTCATTTGAAGTTTTTTGTTCTTTGGAAAAGCAATAGTTGACGGTTTCTGCCATTTTCAAGTAACAATGTTGCTTAAATTATACAATAAAATTATAATACCATGTGTATTACATGGAATAAGAATATTTCTTGAACAACATATCTTTTCATCCACAGTTCGCTTAAATACTCCTTTTTGAAAGAAGAATATATTTAAAAGTAGCGGACGATATTCCTTATTTAAATATTATGCTGTTGCTGGAAATTTTTATTCCAAAAACTTTGCTTTTTTAAGAAATTCTTCATCGAAATCGTTCTAAAAATGTGTGAATATCCTATATAATCTAAAAAACTACCATCAACTTTTCATAGTACTTATTTTAAAAAAGAATTGAACAAATGATCCTTAAAATATAATCATCAACAATAAGCAATATAATCAGCAGATAAAAGTTGTGTTATGTTTCTGTTAAAGACATCCAAATGCTGAGATTTGGTGCATTTATATAGATTAAAATTAATTTCTATAAATATCAAATGGTACAAAATTCTAGATGATAAATGGTATGCTGAATCATAAAAACATTTAATAATCGATTCATATATCATTCTCAACGCCATTTGCTATATATTTTCCTCATTATATGAATTGATTTCGTCGTTTTTATATTTATTCAAGATATTAAAAGAAGAGATAACAAATTTTTTGTCCTGTCATTTTGTCCTGTCTTTTGTCTTGTCTTGAATATATTATCCTCATACCTTAGAATAATGTATTCAAGAAAAAAATCATAATTAGAAATAATATTCATGAATATAATATAAAAATATTTCTATAATAATTTTTATTTCTATAAGCATTTTTATGTTAAATACTTAAAATCAGCCTCTGAGTTTGGACGTATAATTTGGCTTCCACTTTTTGGTATCTCCGAGGAATTGCTATTGTCTTTTGACAGCTTTGCAAAATTAGTATTCTATAATTTTTATAAGACTAATATTAGTAATTATTTGTCTATGTTTTATTGCTAAGTACCAGTTATTTTTTTTCTTTATGGGAAAAACACTTGGGTTTAAATAGAGTAAACTTGTTCTTTGTTTGCAAATTATTGAAATATATTTTTAAAAAATGGTCATATATGTATAATAAAGACAAATCTAAAACTTTTTCACGTTTAGCTGTAAAAATTCTATCATATTTCATAAAATTGTTTTTTAATAAGTATGGAATATTTCTTTATAGTATCAAAGAGATATTTAAATATTTTTAATTGTTAGTATTTGTTATTATTGCAAAATTAAGAAGCAAAATCACATTATTTTGAGTTCTTAAAACCTACTTGTTGAAACATGATAAAACTTGCTAAACATGAAATCATTCGTGCTAATTTTTTTCCATACAGTGAAACTTGCATAATTTTTTAAAAATAGAGGGATTTTCTTTTGTTGTGTAATTTAAACCGAGTATTTTGTTTGTTTCAAAGTATCACGGTATTAGTGAAAAATAAAAAAAAATAAAAAAAAAAGATTAATAAAATCTTACTTAGATTATTTGATACAGCTAAAAATTCTATAAAGATAACTTTTTCACACTTTACATGCATTTTAAAGAAATTGATGAATATGAATATATAAATGTTCCCACACTATAGGGAATATTAAATTAATTTCTTACTCAGTATTTATAATTTACTTTCGTACAAAGATATAAAGACGCATAATTTGTTTTTATTCAATTTCAAATATTCTGATGAATAAAAATATTTTTAAATATTTTTTCATTTTAAATTTAATTTAAAATTTTAATAATAATGTAATTTTAATTAAAATTTAATATTCAAAATTTAATAAATTGTTCGGTTACTTTTTTATGTGCCTTTATTATTAAAAAATTGTCATCTTTTTAATATTCATTAAGGAATACAATTTTTCCCCACAGAAAGATTATACTACATAGATACGAAAACCAAAGTTCGAAGACAAGATAAAACAAAATTATTGTAGAAAATTATTTTTGAAAAAAAATTTATTTGTGTCAAAAATAATTTTATAAAATCCCAATGCGGATGCTAAAACTATAACATGGTTTAATCCAGAAGTGAAAGATCTATTTTATTTACTTATTTATACAATTTTACTTTGAGTTGCTTGAAAATTTTGTTTAATATTTATAAATTGTTTTGAATTATATTGGAGAAAGAAAAGTATGTCTTTTATTATGTGTAATGAATATTTCATAAAATAATTTAAATTAAACAAGGAAATTCCTTTAATGAATCAAAAATGAATTTAACTTTAACTTTAGTACATACAAAATAATAATGATGATTTTTTAAAAGATTCATCGTGTGCTTTGCTTTTCTGAATTTTATTCATTCTGTTAACTAGAAACAAAAAATATGCAGTTGTTTTTATTACATTTATTATTGTCATTAAAATAAATATACAGCAGTTAAATTACGCTTATTTTTTAATTATTGTATATTTATTATATCGCATTAAATATATTTGTATTCAATTAATTAAAAATTGATTGCATGAAAAGCGTGAAAATAAAAATAATGATAAATAGTATATTAGTTACACTTTTTTTAATAAGTATTCAAAGATCTTTAATTTCACCTACTAAACGTTAATTATCTATAAAATATTTAGAATTAAAAATATATTGTTTGATTTTATAAGGATGATATGTCATCTATTTGGAAGTGTTGAAAGGGAAAAGAAGTGCGATTTAAAACCATAAATAGAAAGCACAGAAAGTAAAAAAATGCTAATTATACTTCCAAGTCACTTGTTACATTTCTTATAATATAACTAGTAGTATCATCTACAAATTCAACTACTTAGAGTGTGTTTGACACTTACATCTGTTCACAAGTTGGAAATTTCAGTACTCTCTAAAATAATATACGGCCCAAATATTTGTTATACTAAGATTGCATTTTCATGAATTTGAATCAAAAAATTAAAATACAAATTGGTATTTATTGCCCTCTTCATTTCCTCCGAATATTCCTTATCCATGAATAATATATTCATATTCAGGAATAATTCTATATCACTTTCTAAAGTGTTTTTTTAATCCAGAAATATAAAATATCCTTATATTAATCAAATATAATTAAAAATCATTAATATCCAATTGAATAAATAACCTAGATATTTCCTATTGTTTAGAACGAAAGGCATTTATAAAAAAATATTTATTTTCTCTTTAAAAAAATATTATTTTTAAAAAAATCTTTATCTTAAAAACGTATCTTTAAACGCATCTTTAAAAAAATATTTATTTTTATCTTGAAAAAGAAAGATTCAAATTCCATGTATTTATGATTGACTAACTTTTTGTGAATTAATTAAAATCTAATCATGGATAAGAAAATTTTGTTATAAAATATTTATAATCGGATGATTTATTTGAAAAGAAATAATCGAAAGCATTCAAGTGATTATCCACTTCATAAAACTTTACACTGGAGAGAGTGAAACACTTTTTTAATAAGAAATAAGTTCCAATATATAAAAAACATAATATATCTAAAACTAAGATAATCAAATGAGAGAGTAGCTGAATATTAACAAATAGATGCCGCATATGCATTCAATTTGTAGAACGATATCTTTTAGTAACAATATCTAGAAAATTAAAGATTTTCTAGATATTGTCATCACCCATTTCGTAATTATAACTACTATGAAGACTTCAGTAAATAATTATGTTGTTATGCTGTGACTTATGGCAAGTTACAAGCCCGCTGGCAGTTATCTGTCAGCAATCTAAGCCGAGTGAGCGTCTCTTACAGCAGCGCCAACTAGAGCCAAGAGTACGACTTAGCTACTCACGCATCACAACCCTTTTTTAAGGGGCAGACTTCATTCACAGATCGTAATTTAGACCTGGATCAGAGAACGATCACCTTTGAACCAGTAACCCTAGTGGTATTACTCTCGACATAGAGGACTTTGTGACAACTACAGATTTATGCATGCGTCAGCCGCCGCACACAAGGAGAGTCTTCGGCAGATGGGTTCGAACTCACAACCTAATGGATGCGCGTCCAACACCCTACTAACCAGGTTATCCCGGCCCTGTAAATAATTAATATTTCTAATTATAAATATACCACATTAGTTACGTTTCTAATGATTTAAAATTTTAACCGAAAGAATATAATATTGCAGTTGCAAAGAATTCTTTTACTGAAATAATTCAAAGACACAAATGTTCTACTTTTCCCTTGTCAGTAAAAATATATCTCTAATATCCTTATTTATAAATATACTTACTTATAGCAGTTCATTATAAGAAATACCATTAACTGTTTATTTCTAATGACAGCTGTCACAATAAGAAAAGAAAAATAGTATCCCTGATTTTAGATTCTGATCATTTTGGTAACCGTTCTATTGGCTGAGGAACTAATCTGGTAACCCACGGGAGTGGATGATGACCAAAATTGTTCTGAAGTAAAATACTTGAGGGAGCCAAGGGATTTCATGCATGATTTAATGAAGAAACGATGCAGATATTTATTCTGATAATCAAATGAAAAAGAAATAAATATGAAAAAATATACTTAGGGGAAAGGTGCTCTAAAAAATATATAGCTATTTAATTTTTCGACAGCATTTGTGTTTGTCGTTTTCAACAAAAAGGTTTCAAAAATAAATAATATCAACTTAGCTCAAAGTAAGAAAATAAAAATGATGTTGAGATAAGGATAACATTGAATCTATCTGGCAGTGGATCTGAATTGGCTTTTATTTGGTTTATCGCAAAAAGTAGCAACTATTTTCAGTAAAAGGGTTTGGTTTACAATATTTCGTAATATATAAACACTCAATATTTCGGGATTCTTGCTCAGCATTGGCATGAACTTAATATAAGTACTGCAGGCCAAGTTTCTTTACTATACCTCGAAGTACACAACTCTCTTTTCTGATATAAAAATCAAAACACTTCTGACGTTTATGGTATTGAGCAAGCCCGACAATTTTGCAAGGAACAAAAGAGAAAACTCCTTTATTGCTTATAGTATACAATTAAAAGTATACTAGATAATAGCGATACAACCACACCCAATAGGTTTTTTTGATATAGCATATTCATGGAATGGAAAATTTTAAATTAATTTATAAATGTGGATAAGAAGTTTTATTAATAATCATATATAGATCTAGAGTATTAATTTTATATTCAAATTGTTTCTTTTTTTCGATTAAAATTATTTCAGACATATTATTATCTAAATGTCTTATAATATAAATGTAAATAAGTATGGCTCCGTGGAGCTTAGTAGCTTAGAGCAGATAATCAGGTTAATTTTTTCCTGAACTTGTCACACGTATACAGCATAGTTATAATTAAACTTCCCCTACAAACAGTATCATACAACACAAATGGTTGAGCGGATTGCAACGAAATTTCGAATATAGACCATACACGAGATGCACTCACAGAATTTTCTAAAAAGAATTAGTTCCAAAATGTCTACCAGAGGGCTCCTTTTCTAGAAACACATTAAATTTAATACAACAAACGATCAAAATGGAATACAGAACAATATTAGCATTTGACTATTTCAAATTACCTTGTCATCAGAAACTAGTCATCGAACCGCATAAAAAAATCAGTACGGTGTTTGAGAGAGAGAGAGAAAAAAAAACAGTTCAGTTTGCAGAAACAAGAACAGATTAGGACGAAATTTCACAAGAGGAGCAGTTATTAATCATGTCCAGGACAATGTAGAGAAAGGTACTCCATGTGATCACCATTATTCACCTGTAAAATTCCACGTGGATGGACAGTGTGTTCAACAACAGATCGTAATTGATCAGTTATGATTCTTCGCACATGAAGCTTTATGGAGTTCTTTTAGTCATTCAACGTTGTAAAACCTCCACGATATACCAGAGTTTTTAAGTAGTCCCATAACCAGAAATAGCACGGATTTCAATCCGGAAAACTTGGTGGCGATGGATTACGAAAGAAGCCACTGATAACAAGTTCATCTGTGAAGTTCTGGAGCGATAGCGTCTTCACGGACTCATGGGTACGTGGGAGAGCACTTTCCTGCATGAAAATGGTCGCTGTAAGGACCTGACTTTGCTGTAGTTACAACAGAACAAACGTCTGCAGCATGTCATGGTACCAACGGCCTGTAACGGAACATGTGACAGGACAACGTGCAGTTATTTCTTCAAAGAAGAATGGCCCAAGAATGAATGTCGCCATGAAAATCCACACCAGACCTATGGAGAATGTAGGGGAATTTCAGTGTGCATCCGCGGATTTTCCTTAGTCTAAATCTGGCAATTATGTGTGATGACTGCCCCATTGAGGTAGAAATGAGGCCTCTTCGCTCCACAGAATATTCCAAGACCATGACAAATCAAGTCATTCGGTTGAGAAAACTGACTGCGAATGAAAGACGTTGTGGATTGTCCCTATCAAGCAGCTCTTGGGTATGGTGGATCTTGTATGGGAAGTAGTGCATAATGTTCCTCAGCACTTTTCAGACGGTGTTGTAAGAATAGTCTAACTGTCGAGAAACTGCACGTGCGCTACTGCCCCAAACTCTGACGTCTGTGTCAGTGCGGCGACAGCTGCCTTGACGGCATCAACAAGTACCGGTGTAACAGGTTTACGGTCTCATCCAGGTTGAACTACTAATAACCCCGCCGCTTTCATTCTCTTGATCATGGCCCGGATACCTTTAGTAGACGTTGGTCCAAGCCGTAGGCTCTTTTCATGAATTGCAGAAGAAGCATACTCCTTGTTTTCGTAAAACCGATTCGCCAATAACGCCCTTTCAACTAAAGGTGACGTCATAATTACAGCCGGAAACATCGACATAAAACACGACATCTGCAAACGTGTCATACCCTAATTTGTTTTGAATAAAGTTTCCTTTTCTTCGCAAGTATGGAAATCTCGACACTTTATTTTTCTAAAATTGACAGCTTTACCCGGTTTATATTTATTACTCAAAATTCTTGTTTTGGATTGTTAATATGGCCTCTATATTCCTATTTGATCGTTTAATGTGTTAGATTTAATGTTTTTCTGGAAAATGCTCCCTCCGGTGGACATTTTAGAACTTTATATATATATATTTTTTTTTTCGAAATTTCGTAATCGCATCTCGTGTATAGTCTATATACCAAATTTCGTTGCAATCCGTTAACCTGTTTGCGTTGTAGAATACCGTTTAAAGGGTAAGTTTAATTATAACCACCCTGTATTTTAAAGAGAAGAAAAGATCCTCCGTTTTTCTATGGGAATGGATGCTTTAAAATTTTAATTATAAATTTATTTAAGTAAAATATACAATGCTTTAACAGTTTGAAAACATTTTTCGAAAATAAAATTGCGCAAATAGGACTTACTTTATTTTAATATTTAAAAAATTCGCCCTAAAAATATCAATTTAGTTATCGTGCAATTTTCCCAAATGTCCTCAAATTTTTATACGATTTGTAATAATACTATTTGTTTGCTGTAATTAATCGATTAAAACCGATTTCAGGATTACATTACATTAAATTTTTAAATTTCAAATCTTTATTTTTATAATAGTTTTGCAAAAAAATTATCATCGACTATTGTATGTAGACTAAGAATTAGAAAAGAAATTTAACTAATATGTTGCCTCAAAATTTAATAGATTCTTAAAAATTCTTCTATTTTTATTTGTATTACGCTGGCTGTTTTAAAATATATATTTTTATTTTTTTTAAATCCAAATTGGTTTCCCAGTTATTTTAATTAAAAATATGACACTCTTAACGATTTAAACTAACATCGTTTTTATTTTAAAGTTAATGGATCCATTGTGGTATCCATCAACTTTAAAATAAATCCTTCCTTTTAGAATTATTCTGATTGTGTGATATTTTTTCGCAGAAAACTCGTGAACATTACATTGCAATTTTACAACAATAACAGCACAATTATGAAAATATTACATTTTTTTTTTCTTCTTTTTAAATAAGAAAAGTTGCTGAAAATTCATATAAAAATATCACAAAATAGTCACTTGATTAAACTTTTGAAACAACGTACCTTAAAATATTCCCCTATTTCAAAAGCTCAACTTTAAGTAGCTATTCAGTTGAATATAGGTTACAAATATTGCTTTGTCGTTCATTAGTTATTTTTGTGTCCTGCCTGAAAATATCTCAAGGAGTATTTTTAACCGCCTTCAGATGATGAGGGCGACAATGAGGTGACACCTCCAACTCCTAAATTTTGCAATACGCCAAGAGAAGGATGTTTTCTTATGATATCAGATTAACATGCATCAAGCAAGCATATGATTTATTCTAATTCATACACAATTTATTCTAATTCATACACAATTTATACTAATTCATGCACAAAACCGATTCCTAATGGAATCAGTTTTCGAACTCAAGTCTTCATGCCTCGACAAAGATATTTCCACTAGATATAAAAATTAAATATAATGTATTATACATATTTTTTTTATTTAAACACTTTGAAACTAATGTCTGTCTTTAAATTCAGTATTCCATAAATTATTGAAACTTGTCATTGAATAAATTATTAAAAGAATAAACGAAAAATGAATTAAAAAGTCTTAATTCAAATTCGACACATAAATCCATTACAAACTTCAGAACTAATATCACAAAGACCATGAACTTTTATTTAGTGCCAGTTCTGACAATTAAAGAATACTATTACATTTTTATAAATACCTGCTTCCAACATTTTACCGAAATTCGCAACGAAAAATTTAATTATGCAGAATGTATATATGCTTTTTAAGATCCAAAATAACATTCAGAAAAGTTTAATTTTAGCAAAATCTTTATTTTCTTTACTTTAAATCGTATTTCCCCGTTTTGAGATTTAATATTAGTTATGAACGTGATGGCAGAAAATTGAATAAGAACTATTCAAAGTTTAAAACTATTTAAAGTGGCTTTAAAACAGCATTCCGGATTTCATTAAAAATTGAATGACATTCTGTAATTAAATTTATTTTCTATGTCAAAAATTAAAACTTAATTAAAACTTCCTTTTTCAAGAGAAATTCGTGCATATTAAATAGAAAAAATAATTTTTGAAGAATATACGAACCTTTTTTAAACATCTTTATAGTTTATTTTAAGAACATTCAATTAAACTAATGCTCATTCAATCTGTAATAAATCTATTTGAAAGAACTTATTAGACGATGGGTTTTTTTAATGTTATTTTTTTTTGCATCAAATAAAATTAAAGCTTTGAAGATTACAAGACTGATTGCTTTGAAATATTCAACATTCTGAACTTTCTTTATATGACCAAAAGAACGTTTTATTCTACATTTACAATTTCTCGATAAAAAAATATTAAATTCCATTTTATTTCCCAAGCTCTTTTCATTATTTAAAAAACGATTTTTAATCTAATTTATTTCATATAAACGGAATCTTAACAATGTATAAGCCTTTTAAAAAGAATTTAAATTGAAAATGCGTATTCTGTATTTATTCCATATGCATTTTTTAAAAACTTCCCTTAAAAGATAATTCCCAAGGCAATCCATTAAATCAGAATAAAATTACAGATAAATTGATATTTTTTTATATTATTTATGTTAAAACTAAAAAAGTGACAGATAAAAGTTTTAAAAATATTTTTGAACAAATACAGACACGTCCGAAAGTTTGAAAGGATATCTACAAGTTAAATTTAATGTATCACATGAATCAAGAATATATCATAGTCATAATTATAAGGATATATTATCCTTAATAAAAGAAATTAAAATAAATGAATTTGACGCTTTTAGGGAGTAAATTAAAATGTCCTTTTCAATCTCTATCTTAAATATTTTCTTGTTTATGCGAATGTTGCCAATTTTATTTTTTAAAAAAATTTAAAAGTGGAAAGTATTATTTTTTGTATTTTGTACAGTAACTAAACTACAGACACGTAACAAAACTTACATATCACGTGAAATTCATTTTTGTATTTTATATAGTATGAAATTAAAGTGAGAGTTTCCTTACTAATTACAAGATCTTTTATTTAATTAAAGCATTTTTTTATCATGAAATTATATTTAGATGCTAGCACATTTAGATTTGAGCAAACGTTTAGAAAATATATTAAAATTTTTGCATTGAGTTTACGTTTGTAACTGTGTAACAATCAAGGATTCGATATCTCGTTTTTGTTTCAGAGGCATTCTCTGCATTATTTTAATTTTGATTGTATAATAAACTGGCATTTTTAAGCACTTCATATGCTTCCATTGATTTAATAGTTTCATATACATTATCTTCTCTAAAGTTGCCAAATTCTATCCAAAGCCTTTTATGTGTATTAACTTAGCATAAATTGACTACATAATAAATTTTTATTAATTTTATTCAGACTTTTAGAAAATGTTAAAACCAGATTTTAACAGAGCCACAAACAAATGAATCGCCAAATTGCAAAACCTTATTTTGTAAATATTTTCGAAATAGCTAGTTTCCAGAAAATTTCATTTTGTAATCACTCTTGTACAAGTATTTTTCACTCGATTAACAGAATAAATATCTGCATCAACTCCATCTACGAAAGCCTGAATGAAATCCTTTGAATCCCTAAAGTGTCTTCTTTCCTCGTAATCATGGTCATCAACAAGTCTTCATGTTGTCCGCCTGTATGTGCTCTAATGAGGGGCAGATTCTAAAACGAGGAGAAATTTTTCCTATCTCTCATCATATTCAAAGTAAAAATGATTGGTTGAGATCTTTAACACTTTTTTTTCACATTAAGAATGTTGCAAACGTAATCTTGAGTAAGAATGTTCGGTTTAAGTAAGAATATCTTTATCTAAGTAAGAATGTTCGTAAGTTCTTGTTCCTTTTTCCTAGTTTTAGTTAATAAAACTTTTAGAAAATGGAATGGATGGGTTTTTAAAGACTTGTTTTAGATTTCTGAATAAGAAAATTTTTCCAATTTCGATACTTTACCTGCCAGTTAAAAAAGTTTTAGAATCAAAAGTCAAGTAATATTTTTCCATGCACTGAAATATAATATTTATCTGATGTTATTGCATAGTATTCTAAAATATAAAATCGGTATTAACATCAAGTATTAATCACTGATAAAAGATAATGAGATTATAAGTAATCAAACCCTAGGCAACTTTGTTTTATCATATTTCACATCATCGAGTGGTATTTTATTTTCAAATTAAAATCATAAACTGAAAAAAATTATACTTTCTTGTAAAGAGAAACTACTGCAATCATCAAAAAATTCTGCTTCCAGATTTTAATTTATTCTCTCGCTATAGACTTCCATTAATCAAAAAACTAGAAATCGATATGTGTATCCAGATTTGGTATTTACAGCAAAATGGGGATCGTACAAAGAATTAGAAGAAACCAACTTGTAATCTATATGCAATTTATCTGGTTGTCTGACGCCATATAAATTTCATATAGATAGATAGCTACAAAATATTACTTTTCTTGTTTATTCTTGTTGATTTACATTAGATATTTAATCAAATACAACTGCCTTTTGATTTGTCTATTTGCATATAAATAAACATGATAAAACAGCATGTCAGGTAAATTAATTATTAAACTATAATTTAAAATGAAATCATCCAGCCTCCAACAAAAGTAATGGGACACCTTTGTAAGTTTCTTATTTACTATCCCATCTTCACAAAATTGGTGTAAGTGGAAATTATTCAAGAAGACAGGTTTAGTTAGACCAAAAAATCGATTAACTGATTTAATTATCATAATTAATTAGGGCATTGTATTTTTGCCATTGAGTTTTTCAATAATTTAATCCGTTAAGCCTCTTTCTATATATGTATCAAATTTTTCTCTGAAGTTCGCAATAGTCTTTGAGTTGTAATTAATTTTGTTGCTTAAAACTCTTCCTGAAAAGAACCAGTTACTTAATTTACTAACCGTATATTAAGTAAATCTCAGATTGCTAAAATGTATTTTTGTTTTATTTTATTTCACTGAGATTCCAAGAAATTAACCAAACGAGATTCAAATTCATCTCTACCATGAACATTCATTTTTAAACTCCATCTAATATATTTTTTATTGACATCTAAGTATTCCTTTACCTTTGAAAGTATTTTCGAATCCAATTCAGGGATTTGAAATTTTTGATCTAAACCATCTTAATTTACTTCTTCCAGAAAAAAAAATATAAAAACATATTTATAGCACAACGATAATATAATAATTTAAGTAATAGATATCTTAAATAGAATTCGTTTTAATTCCAAGATAGAAAATACTTTCCAATAAGAAAAACTATAATATGTAACCGTACTTTAGTGTCATTTGTAAATAGCGTAGTTTTTAACGTCTTTGTTTAGACCCCTTTTGTCCTAAGAAATATGAAGTACTTATACAATAAGATTGATGCCGAGTTTTACTTAAAAATTCATTAATATGTATTACTCGCATATCTAGTCATTAATCGTAAAATATGTGACAGATAGGCAATAAAATATAAATGAGCAACTAAAAATCGCAATCCAGTAGCATAAGTATTTTTTGTAACATTCTTCATCTTTTATATTAACTGATAAAATATATTTAGTTTTGATAAGAAAGAAATTCCACTTTATATAAAAATCATCGGAAGTGTAGATTATCCAATAGTTATTTTATAACAATAGTTAAAACTCGCATATCATGAAGAATATAAAGATAGAAACAATTAGAAATAATATATAGCCCTTCAACAAGCAGGAATTTTACAGTTATTTTAGAAATATTTCAAAAATTATTACAGGTATCTAGTAATCTTGTAAAAATAACTTGCATAAGTAAATCTAGTAAGTTATTTTTAGTAGATTTTTATAGATTTGTGTCATTTAAAAATTTTACAATATTACAATTCATTTTTTTTTATCATGGTCATGATCAAAAACTTTTCAATATATTTTTTTTCATCAAAAAATATATTTTATCAATTTATGTAGCAAAATATTGTTCCTTAAATGAATAAAAAAATTTAAGAACTGAAATATATTTTACAAAATAACGCCAAAAGTTTTTTGATTCACTTAACAGTGAAAGCGCACCTTTTAAAACTTTATAACTCTTGTAATTTTCTGATGAAAATTTCAACGTTTTATTTGGACCTATTTTCAAGAAGAGAAATTAAGTGAAAATAATTGGAAACGGTAAAGGGAAAACTTCAAAATACTAATTAATTTTGTTAATTAACTCACCTAATCAAAGTATTTATCTAAACAAACTTGTCCTTATAAGCAATTTATATCGATACTACTTGTGTAATAATGCGATAATAGCAAAATTACAGCGGTGTCTCATTAATTTTGTTGATGACTGTACATCTGTGTATAATTTTAGGTTTAATCCTGTCATCGCCACGTTAATTCAACGATACACGGAAGAAAAATAATAGTTAGGGCTTGGAGTTAGCAGCAAAATTGTAAAATATCAAATTGTAAGCACTGCAGATCAGCAGAAGAGAGTGAAAATACAGGCTTCCTTTTCATTATTTAATTTCAAAACTAATCTCAAAAACACACAATATTTTGTAAGTATACAAGAAAATCAAAAGAGCATTCTCTGTTTAAGGTTTTTCTTTTTCCAGTATGTTAGAGGGTGGAAGGGGTAATGGTATTGCTAAACATTTCACTTTGCACATTTACATTGCAATTGTTATATTACGATCAATGTGATGAATCAGAATTTAATCATTCAAAAGTCATGGTATTTATTCTTACTAAATATATTTTTTTACAGTGGTTGTTAGATATTGTTGTCAAAATTGTGTAAACGTTTTGGAAAAATTAGATTTTAGATATTTAATAACTCATAACAACAACAGTGTTTGCAGAATACCATAATACTATATACCACTTTAAAGATAATTTATCCCAGAATGTAATTAATCAAATTATATTCATTTAGAATTAATTTTAAATCATAGCGAAATAACCAAATGAAAAAAGCTTACCCTGCTTCAGTTGATAAGAGATAGCTTTTCTTTATTTGAATTATCTAGTGAGCATGATTGATTAGATAATTAATATGGTAATTTCTCGATTTTAGTAGAATTGAAGGATTTATGTCATGTTTTGGAGTAGAGAGGAGGTCGTTTATCAATGGTTTTTGGGACTGCTATCAATTTTTCTCCGTTCTTCCAATTTGTGAATTGTCAAGAAATAAAAAAAATTGAAGAAATTGTGCAAAGATTTTATTGGTCGTCCAAAATATGATGCAAAGTATCAGTATTGTGTGATCAAGGCTTTAATTATAATGAAATTAAAAAAATTTAATGGAAATCTAATTAGAGATTGTATTTCTAAATTTTTGAAGGGATTTGCGGAAACTCGATCCGAACAAAACTAAACTGGGAAATATATGCAAGAAAAAGTTCATTAAACCAAATGATGTTAGAATATTTAAAAGATTTTGTCTACATAATGGATGAAAATCATATAGAAGCATAAGAAGAAAGAAATGGTAGAAATATAAAGTTGAGTTCATATGCCATCCAACGCAAGTTACATGATTCTAAATGCAAGAATTCTACAAAAAAATAATAATTTTTAAATACTAAACAAAGGCTGAAAAGATTAGACATAGCGAAAAAAAAAAGGAGACCAACATTTCACTATTAAATATGTATAGCGAATAACAGAAAACGATTTACATCCTGATATCATTACACCTGCTTTTAAACAACCAGTTTTGTTATAATCTAGTGTTGTATGACAGCAAAATTCATGATCAGAATTAATGCGATTAATGGAAATATGAATGACCAAAATTACACAAATGAAGTACCTATTCATAAACTGCCATCTATCGAATGGATCTTTTTCTAATTAATTAAAAATCTACAATTCCTCAGGTTTCAACTCTATATCATCTTTCCAATATTGTTTGTTAAAATTGACTTCAAGACAATTTTATTTCACTACTGAAATGGTCTGGAATAACCGAAACTTTAATATGACCAAAAATTTATGGAGCAAACGAAATCATTTTTTATACAAAAGAGGCACCCAACAATAAGACCCATTTAAGCAATAAGAACCAATAGAGTATTAAATAATAACAGCTGAGGAACGAAAATCATTAGTAACCTTTATGAAGCTGCCTTTGAAGGAGTAGTTAGAGACAAAAGGGGTAATTAAAATTGTCATAAGTGAGAAGTTTTTGTATATATCATTACTTCTTTATTTCTTTATAATTACTATCTCAATATAAATAAAGGTAAACAATGTTTTACAAAAATTTTGCTGAATTACCTAAAAAATGATGTATAATATTATAGTATTTCTCTTCATAAAATAGCTATGCGTTTTCTCCAAAACGTTTCCACAATTTTGAACAACAATCTATAATAGCTGAGTATTTAACATTGTAATTATGAATATTAATCTATTAATTAGATTAACGGGATCAGTTATATAAATAAAGTTTTTAATCCTTGTACTTTCTTTATTCAAAAGATAACACTGGGGGTCATAATAATAAAAATATTAACAATCATAAAAAAAAACAGAACTTTACAAGTGCTTTCAGCAAAAACTAATTTCAAATTTTAGAAATTAACATTCCAAAAGTAATAAAAAAAAGGGGAAAACTCAAATATAGGTAACTCATATATAGGTTATCCTCAAATATTGGTCATTCATTCTCCTAATTACTTTTTAGAAGGTTGTTGAGAAGATCCTAAAATTGAAGTGATTTTTCATCAAACGCTGGCATTTTAATTAGTATACCAACGTGATATTTCAACCACATGCAATTTTTCAAACTTCTAAATTGAGATGCTGCACTAAAACATCCTGGTTTACTATAAAGTTTCATACCTGGATATTTTATTATAAAATGTGATGGAATTGTTTATTCTCTTTATATATGTATTATAAATAATAATTTAACTTTTTTTTAATTTTAAATAAGGTATTCCGAATTTTTATTTCATTATTTTATAAAATCCAATACACTCTTAACTATAACTGTAACTAGAAGAAATCAGTTGAAACTCGAAAAATTCTCTCGGGAGAAGACAATTGAATCTCGATGAAATAAATAAAAAAACTGGCTAAGAATACCAGTTTAGGCGTGAGGTTTTTTTTCTTTTTTCTTTTATTTATTTATTACAGGATGCATCTTGGACTGATTTAAACCTGAAAAATGGATCTGCATTCAAATGGAGAGGTGTTAAAAGTGCTTCGACTGACTCCTCATTTCAAAAATACCTTATAGGTAATTAAAGTTAATAAAGCCTTATTTATCTTTTGTAATAAAATATCTATTGCACATTAGCAATCAAAATTTAATTTATACCACTCGCCATTAAAAATTCCAAATGCAAGATTTTATCTCAATAAAAACTACACACATTTTAGATCGCAAAATCCATTTTTTTAATTATCATCTTGCAACATGTAATCGTATTGTAATTATTTGCCTATCATATTTTTAAAATAATTCCTCCTAAAATAATATAATCAAAAATCTTTTTCTGTATAAAAGTTTGTATTATTTGAAACTGAATTTTTTGTCAATGAGTTTGTATGGCTTTCTTTTCCCTTTAACATCGTGAGACTTTACACTCTCATACCACGAGATTTTCAAATCTTATTTCTCATCCGTTACTTTCATCTGACTTGATTGTTTACCTTTATTACAGAGAAATAATATTCGTTATTAGCAGAAAATAACTTTATTTTTTGCAGAGTGTGTTCATTTAAAATAAGAAATGCTCTCCTGTTTGTTTCTTCATAAGAAAATCCTTTTTTTAGTTCAGTAAAAAAATTGATTTTTAAACGTCTTATAATCCATCTTTCTTTATTGCATTTAGTAAACGTTTAAAGGCCGCGATGACCTGGTGGCAAAGTCTCGGCTTCGGAACCGAAGAGTTTCAGGTTAGAGACCCTATTCCACCGAATAACCGACTTGTTATAGGGACTAGTTCACGCTAAATCCGTCGGACCCAAACGCCCTCCAGCTAGTGTGGGATGGAAGTTCGGATAGGGGGTGCCAGCTCAGGTTTCATCCACGGCGTCTGACCGCGGTTCGAAATTACAAGATTGATCCCAAAGTAACCCTTGTGTTACTTTAAATCGGGACGTTTATATAACTAAACCAAACCTTTGTAAACATTATCATTATTTAATTGCCTCTCACATAAATGAAATAACTAAACAAATTTGTAAAAAGTTCCTTTAAACCCTTTCTTATATATTTAAAGGAATAAAATACATTTAAATTAAAATTATGTTCATTAGAACTTCATTATCCGGATCAATAAAGATGAATTCGGATCTGGATAATCCTATATCCAGCAAACTGGCTAATGAAAGAGAACAAAAATGTCATTTCTCAGAAGTAAAAAATTTGCATGAAATGTATTAATTTGATAACTACACAAACAATATTTTGTATTTATATCCTATGTTTTCTTGCATACTGGATTAAAATATAACTGCTTGAGCATATCAATCAAAGTAATTTATTTCGTTGTCTTTATCGTTTCATTGTGACACTACACAGATATAATATATTTACAAAATCATTTTTTAGTAAGGAGTATACAACATAAAATTCCAAGCAAAGTTTTAAAAAAAACTAAATATATTTTATATATTAGTTATATTAAAACGCTATCCGTGCACAATAGAATTTTATTGAATGCAATGCTGACCAAAAAGAGAAGTTATGTTAGGAAACATTAACGTAGTTTTAAATGTGAATAAAATGTCGTTACCATGGAAATATCGCGAACAATACCAAAGATTCACCTAAATAAATTTAAGCAAATGGAAAATCTACGCACGTCCCAAGATTGAAAATCGAAAAGCAGCTAAAATAGACAAGTAAATAGTAAAGTGTTCCCACGTATTCTTTAGATTTAAAACTGCAAATGGATTTTGATATCGAGATCTTGAATTATTCATTTCTCGTCCTTAAATTCCAGATTTATGCCCAAGTTGATCGAACCCAAGCTGATAGAAGTTTTTTCGAATACCTATTATATATATAAATACTGCAAACAAGCAAAAAAAAATGGTAAAAGAATTTGATTCAATAGGCATTTCTCTTGTATCAACTATACAACTTTGTCAACTTGTATCTATGTATATCGTTTGTTCAAAGTAAACTGATATTTGAGTCCTATATACTATTATAAAAATTGCTGATTGTTTTCAATACATTTTATTCTAGTATTTAATAAGTCAAAGATTTATATAATGTGCAATAAGCAAAGATTAAATTTTTTAATTTTTTTATACTGGTTACTTTATTTTTAAATAGATTGATAAACTCGTCGAAATCATAATTTTTGTGTCAAATATAAATTTTACAGCAATATTTTAGTTGGTATTTACACATAACTTGTTATAAAAGTCTACATTTTTGACAGATATTAGGGCTAATTATTTTCTAAGCTCGAAACATTTTTTTGAATAGAATATATGTATTCATCTTCATATATTAGTTGTCACTTAATAGCCTCCGATACTTAGAAAAAAAATAGTTTGAGAATTAATGTTATTGTTGTACAAGTTCTTTTTTTTTTTAATTAGCAGAAAATATTGAAATTTCGAAAATTTTAACCAGAATCTATCTGCCTTGTAAATGATTAATTCAGCTTGGAAAATTACATAGTCGTTAATGATGCTGTCATTTACTTTTAATTAGTATTTAATAGTAGCCAGTTGACTTTTATAATCAATTTTTTTCCGGTACAAGATAAATATATATATAAATACATAAGCTTTTGTATAAATACATATGCGTAGCTAGAGAAGTAATATGAAGCGAATAAAAAAGTCAGAAATGTCTCTACATCATCTTATTAAAAATGAAGGGAAATTTTATTTCTAGAGTGAATGACATTGAATCTAATTCAAACTTAGAATTATTTTCATATATACGATTTTTTTTTCATATTTATAAATATTTTGAATTCTTTGATTCGTCAATATTTTTCAAACTGAGCATAAAAATTAAAAATAATTGAATAATCCCAAAAGAAAAATCTGCATATTCTTCTTTTCTTAAGGCTTAATTAAAAAAAAAAACTAGCATGTTGATTTCAGGTGTTATATTATAGGTTCGTAATACGCTTCGCTCGTTAATCGTTAATATTTGGTATCGAGAACTGTATGAAGGTTTTAAAAATAGTATATTTTTTAATATTATGAGTTTATCTCACAAACTAAGGTTGCTTTAGATTTTCTTCTCATGAATTCTGGAAGAATTTTATAGCAATTGCTTGTCAGTGAAAAAAGAAAACGCATTTTAGTTTAAAACCTTTTCAATAAATGACTCATATGGAAACATTATTTACTGAACATATGTCTTTAATTTAGGAAATTAAGAAGAAACAGAAAGCTAAAAATTCCGAGTTGTTTTAACAGAATGATTTTTAAGATCTATCTTCTACCGCTCAAAATCCTTAATAAATAAAAACAAAAAAATGTTAACAAATTTCTTTATCGACAGAAATGAAGAAGAAAAAGATGAAATTGTATTCAATAGTTAAACATATGGATACTCGTGTTATTTATATACTATTTACTAAATATTTATTTCTGTAACAAAAGAAGAATTAACTTGATGACGCTGATCTCAAGTAAAAGCAAACAAAATTCTAGAAATGTGTTGTATTGAATTGTGTTGTATCTGAGAACCAAGAATTCTGAAGTTCAATGATTATTAAGATTTCATGGGTAATGGCATCAGATACTATCAAATGAGCTTTTTTTTTAAAAATTTTATCTAATTTAAGATACACGTATATCTTTTTACTTTCTCACAAAGAGCTCATAGATAACATCAGATTAATAAGAAAAACAGCAGAAACATGATCGTGATAGTTTTTAAGAATTATATAACTATAATGGGATCATTCAAGCATCTTGTACAGTTAAATGACAGTCTTTGGAGCAGTTTGGAGGTTCAAAGAAGCGATCTGTCTAAATTGGGATGCAATGGCCATCACCGGTTCTAGTACAGTTCTTTCTATAAATGGTATGTTTCATCATTGGAGTGGAGATAACTCTAACCCACAGCATTTCTTTATCTGTCAGGGAAGCGAAAATCCACCAATCCTAAATCGTCGCGTCTGCATATATTACCTGTCCTCATAGGGTTACGAATTGCATAAAACAAAGTAGCATAATTAATTAAGCTTAAATCTTATTCTAAATACTGACGTTTAATAATGATTTTAATCATAATTTCAATTTTTCATTGCAGCCAAGGATAACAGAGCCGTTACTTCGTGTAAACAGAAACACACTATTATTACTATTGCTATTTTTATTATTATCACTATCCACCCTCATTCCAGATCTACTAATATTCCTTACAGAATTTGTTTACACATGTTTTGGTATATAACATATCATAATCAGGAATGTCGAAATAATCCGAGCTATCTCTAACTTAATCTGATAGCCCGTTCAAGAAAGTACACATGGTAAGTATTTATAGTTCTCTTATAACAGCAGTTAACTATCATGCACTGCTATGAGAAAAACAGATTGCGATAACATTATATTTAGAATAACAAGTGAACTCAAATGGAAAAGGAAGAAAGCATCCTACTTACTTAGAAGACATTTAATATGACGGTAATCCAACACACCCAATACTCATTTAAGTTCAATTCCAAAAGAAAAGCTGAAAAATTTATGAATACATGTGGTGAGGAGCTTGAGTTTTGTGAGTTTGTGAAAAGGCACAAATTTTGACCTATTGCTTAAATTTTACTTTCATGTTAGCATCCAATTTTAATTGAGTATTAAAGAAATATTAAAACTCATTTATTTGTAAATAACAGACAACGTGGATTTTTATAATATTAGTGTATTATATATTGTCGTTGTTTAATCCTGTTGGTAAAATTTAAAACCTTAAACACTATTAGTTGATATAACTGTATAAATGTTAGTGATTGAGAATGCCAGAATATATATTTTTTTCCCAATTTCAATGTAAAAGGGATATCATTAGACAGATTTATATTTAAAATTTTAATATAAATCAGAATTTTCAAAGTAAAATCTAAATTATCACATTCTTTGTACAAATGTTTTTTTTTTTTTTTGTTTCCCAAGTATCAGCATTTAAATTCTCAGATATAATTATAATTTTCCAATTGTTTTTTTAAAGGAAATTATACACTGGTGTGCAACACTTACGCAACAGGTATGTTTTTTGCCATAACTTCACGAGAAATCATCTGAGAGACATCAAATTCAGAAATGAGATACAGCATTTTGTTCTGAAAGAATGACGAAAGCATAGTTGCGCAGAAATGAATACAATGCATACAGTATGGAATCAAACAAAAAAAGGCTTTATTGAACTCATAGTATCGTTACACATTATTGTCTGTCTAAGAGGAAGAACAGCAAGCAGATGTTCCTTAGTATGGAATATGCCCTCCCCTTACTGCAATGGTTGCTTCGCACCGTCTCCACATACTCAGCACCAGATTGTCCAACAGTTCTTTAGGTAAGAGTGCCCATTTCTCAATCAGCATCTGTTTAAGTTGTCGGGTGTTCCCAGGAGGATGTAATCGTGCCGCAAGGCGTCTCTCCAAAGCATCCCACACATGTGCTATCGGATTTAAATCAGGGGAGCACACCGATCAATCCATTCGAGTGATATCTTCACTTTTCTGGAGCTCCTCAACAGCATGAGTCCTGTGTGGCTGTGCATTGTCATCCATAAAAACAAAATCTGATCCAATGGCATCTCGGAACAGACGCACATGGGGAAGGATCACCTCCTGACAATAGCGATCTCCAGTTACAGAACCTCTGTCGAAAACGTGGAACTCAGTCCGCGCGTTCATCATAATGCCTCCACAGACGACAACTCCAGGACCACCGAAACGGTCTCTTTCCATGATGTTACAAGTGATTCCCAACGCCAGTTGATTTGGAGAGATCGGGACACGGTTTCATCCCAGTACCATCACGGAAAGAGACCGTTTCGGTGGTCGTGGAGTTGTCGTCTGGGGAGGCATTATGATGAACGGGCGGACTGAGCTCCACGTTTTCGACAGAGGTTCTGTAACTGGAGATCGCTATTGTCAGGAGGTGATCCTTCCCCATGTGCGTCTGTTCCGAGATGCCATTGGATCAGATTTTGTTTTTATGGATGACAATGCACAGCCACACAGGACTCATGCTGTTGAGGAGCTCCAGAAAAGTGAAGATATCACTCGAATGGATTGATCGGTGTGCTCCCCTGATTTAAATCCGATAGCACATGTGTGGGATGCTTTGGAGAGACGCCTTGCGGCACGATTACATCCTCCTGGGAACACCCGACAACTTAAACAGATGCTGATTGAGAAATGGGCACTCTTACCTCAAGAACTGTTGGACAATCTGGTGCTGAGTATGTGGAGACGGTGCGAAGCAACCATTGCAGTAAGGGGAGGGCATATCCCATACTAAGTAACATCTGCTTTCTGTTCTTCCTCTTGGACAGACAATCATGTGTAACGATACTATGAGTTCAATAAAGCCTTTTTTTTGTATGATTCCATACTGTATGCATTGTATTCATTTCTGCGCAACTATGCTTTCGTCATTCTTTCAGAACAAAATGCTGTATCTCATTTCTGAATTTCATGTCTCTCAGATGATTTCTTGTGAAGTTATGGCAAAAAACATACCTGTTGCTTAAGTTTTGCGCACCAGTGTAGAAAGACTATCTTTTCAAGCGCATTAAAACTATTTTGGAAATATTCTATTCATATTATTGTTTCAAATACGAAAACAATTTGAAAAAATTATGTTCTTTATCAATATAACCCAAATATTTAAACTGTGAGTAAAAGCATAATTTATTTTTTAGTTCAGGAATTAAATAACGTATTTCTTAAACTAGCTGCATAATTTAAAGCAAATCATTTCATATTAATCATTAAAGTTATTTTAAGTGCATAAAGATAAAATAAAAAAAAGAACATTTGAATCCCTGCGAAACATTTGTTTATTTTTAGCAGTCTACTCACTCCTAGTCCTCCGGAATGGATTCCATTTGTTTACTCATTTCATTAGGAAATTTCTTTTATCCACATTACCATACCTTCAAGGGCACAACAAAAAGTATCCAGTAATCCTGAAAATTGGCACAACTTTTAAAGAAACTTTCTTTTTGAATATATGCATTTAAAATGTGTTTTGTGGCGTTATTCGGAATAAAAAGCATCTATCCATCACCCTCCTAAGCATTCGCAATGTCAGAACTTCGTAAAACTAAAAATAACTGCGGATGATGAAAAACAGTTGGCTTTCCATTTTAAATACTCAACAAAACAAAGCTAAGTTGAAACGCAGCTGCAATTGATAAAGTAATGTTTTACAAATAGTGAAAGACAACCATAAAACTGGTAAATAAACAGAAAAAAAAATTGGCGCTCTTTCAAAATATCTTTTTAGTATTATTTTAGATCAATTTGTTTCCTTTTTATTTGTTACAGAGATATTTTATAAAGTTTTTTTTTTTGAGAAGAAAGAGATGAAAGAAGGAGAGGTAAAATGTGGAATATTTTTAAATCTCACATATTAAAATTAAAAAGATTTGATTAAATACCCTAAGGAATTACTTAATTTCATCTGTGTTGATGTTACCAGCAATGAAATTCCGACTTACAGAATACCTAGGAACTTTATAAAAGCATGAAATATCGGAATTATTATATAGTTTTTTCTGGCATTGTATATGATAACTAATCATTTTATTCAATGGCAAAAGCTGTTAGGCAAATTATGAAAAAAAAAGGTAAAGATAACTATTATATAAATCGTTTCTAGTTTAGAAACAAAGGCAGTGCAAATTATCCTTTTCATTATATTGACTATCATGGCCACAGAAGGTAGGAATTATTTGATGTCAATTTGAGCATATACGTCTCACTGGTTTCATTTAGGCACGTACAACATGTAATAAAGTCGGAAATCTTAGTGAGCATATTATCATCATCATGTTGGTTTAATCCATCATTGAATTATCCATTTTTTAAAGCAGTTCACTTTTTTCTGCATAGAAGGTGCATTTCACATTTTCGGCATTTTAACTTTTGACATTCGACAGAATGCTTAGGCTGCTGGCATTCATTGCTGGTCAGTTTTTGGCATTTTAAAAAATGCCTGGATATTAAATAGAATGTTGGTTTTCAAATATTAGCATTAAAATTAAGTTATAAATAACAGAAGACAACTTTTGTAAATCAATTTTAGAAGAAAAAAATTATTATGTATGTGACTATTTTCGGGATGGTTTTTTTTAGAAAACACTTTAAAATCGTCGCATTTTTGAATTTTTGTATAAGAAAAATTGGAAAAAACCTCTATAAAACTAAAATATACGTCAAATGCCAATTTTTTTTAATTAGGAAAAGGGGGGGTTTTTTGACATAAAAGTATAAAGGAAAAATCTTTTAATTTTGAAGTTTATCAAATAATTTGCTTTAGATTTTACCAATAGCTTAAGAAATATGCTATTTAGTTCCTGAACTAAAAAACAAGTTGTGTTTCTATCCACTATTTAAATAATGAGGTTTGACAGACAAAGAACAACTTTCAACTTTCTTCATATTCTGAAGCATTAAAAAAGCCATAGAATACTTCCAAAATAGCTTAACATAGCTTTAATGCGTAGTAAGAATAGCGTTTTCATAATTCCATTTTTTTAAAATCAATTTCAAAATTGTTACAAATTCAACAGTTACTTACTCTCTATTTCACTAACTGCAATACATATTGAGAAATAATTACAGCAAACTTGAACAAAAAATATGCATTAAATTTTAATTTATGAAATTTTTTGTAAGGCAATTCTATCAAAGATTATAATTTCAAGAAATAGTATTTAAGGATGTAAAATAGCATAAAACCACAAATGATTGCAAATATAAAAATTAATGCAACTTCCCAAAAAAATGGATTTAGAAATAAAATTCAGAAGGTTTTCTAAAGAAAGCTGTTCAAAGATTAAAAATATTAAATAAAAGAAGTTTCATTGTGTTATAAATGCTGCTCGTGCATTTACTTTTAGGGATTTTCAAAGATGTGTCTTTCTTTGAAAAAAATCAATTCAATTACCAATTATGTTAAGGAGAATAATTTTAAAATTTAGACTTTTTTTTTATTCTAGACATAAGTAAATCAACTTGAAAAATAGATTTCAACTCTCAATAGTTTTTCATGCAGCATATTTCATCTTAATATGTCTTATATAATGGGATAATTTTTCCACATACTTAGTTCCTTCCATTTCACATTAAAATCATCATACCGACAAAAAACAGATTATATTGGCAAAATTAAATGTTAGCAATTACTTTAAATCGAAATATTGTTGTCACTGTTGATCTGAATTGATTTGAGGTTTAATTACTCTCATTTGTCCTAAATGATAATCGAATAAAAAGGAAGATATATATAATTCTGAATTTGTCTATACAAAGCTAATAGGCAGCAGTAATGGCTTGTTTATAATATGATGTGATGTTTACTATCATTCGAAATCTTTATTATGTTAAAAATTCATGAACAGATATTTTGTTCTTTGCACTATCTTCAATAAGCAATAAGTTTCCAAACCAAGGCCTCGTTAACAGTCGCAGGTATCACAAAATTTTAAAACAGAATTGTAATAGTCACTGTGTAAACTTTGTAACTAATTTATTCATTTTGTATTTAATATTTAAATCATCAATTATTTAACCCAACTTTCTTTTAGTCATTTCAATTTTCCTACTGGAAAAAAGGCAAAACTGAGAAAGGAACACGTGCATCCTATTTTTTTCATTATCCAAAAATCATGCATTTCTTTTAAAAAAGAAGAAAATACTTCAATAATATGCAGGATCAGAAAATATTTATATCATTTTAATATTAAAAAGGTGTAAATCGAGCTCTAATGTAGCAACAAAAAACCGAAAGTTGAAATAATGATTGATTCATTCGATTGCAGATCTTTGTCATTATGCAGAAACATTGTTAATTTACTGAAAAGAAAGTGTTGCAAATATATACATCTCTGCATTAAGAAAATAAACTCCAAATAAGAAATTAAGAACACCCACTAGCATATTTCGTGATCTGCTGTCGTTCATTATATAAAACACTTTTCACAATGGGCAATCTTAAACATAGTGAATTGGAACATTCTCGCATTCGCAGATATAAATATTTTATAGTCTATAACTAAAAAATAATTTGTATTTTGCCAATCAATGTAAAATTTTGAACGTTTTTGTTATTCCTCCGACTAACCCAAATTTTACTCAAGCAAAAATTTTAGGAAACTATCACAAATTTTAGCAAAGTTGACATTGAAATTTTATGTCGAGGAGGCATAAAGTTGAAAGCAGTTTCCTTAAAATACCTTATTGATTGTAAAGTATAAAGTCATTGTGCTCATTACTGGAGCAATCCAAATAATACTGTAAATGTTAAAAACGAAGTTCAAATTAACATTACCTGACCTTGGTCAACAGATTCGAACCATTCATCCTTTCTGTCTAACATTTAAACGAACTGAAAGAAACTATCTTAAAACGGTAAAGCAACAAATCAGTTGCACACAGCTAATTTCTCTCCCGCCTCGACCAAAAAGCTAAAAAATACTTCTCATATTTCGTCTAAAAAATACTTACAGGAGGCGCGTTTAAATAGTAGCTAAATTTGCATTGCAGTTGATGCCAAACACAAATCACGAAACTTGCAAAAAAAAGGTTGGGTTCGAATAGGTTTGTTTACTTGAGATCATGGCGCGGAATTGGAAAAACACAAGGACACCATAAAAATTTGGATCCGAAATAAATTTCTGTATAGATCTTTTCCAAATGACCAACATTTTTTTTTTTTCAAATGTAACTTTAACTGGATATTTCTTCCGGTAAATAATACCTAAATTCGTTTAAATGACGATTCGAAACAAAAGGAATTTTTTTTAATATTTACTTTAAATATTGAAGATTTAAAAATGCTGAATGCCTTTTGATGTCATTGGATATACTTTCAATCTAATGGAAATAATAACATTTTTGGATAGTTTCGAAAGTCTTTGTTCTTAAGATCTCTATAATAGTAGCAGTGTAGTGAAAGCTTATAAGCCAGTTAACAGCTACGCTACACGGGCAATTGCTTTTGTATTGTGGTCATGTTACTAGTCTACGAACCTCAAGGTCCCAGGTTCTATCCTCGCCCATCGCAAACCGCCACATTGGTGATCAGAACGCTGAACCTTCAACCTTCGAACAGCTGTTATGACGCCACCTACCCACACCATACCAAAGTCATCAGATTCACTTGACGCAACAACACAAAACCGTCAGACTCACTTGACGCAACAGCATCAGGAAAAGCAACCACTCACCCACACACGCTCGCCATAACGCTTGGCGCTACTCAAATGGGTATCGGCGCATTAGACTCAACAGTCATATCATTCGACTTAGTGGAGGGAGAGTGAAAGCTTATAAGCCAGTTAACAGCTACGCTACAAGGCAATTGCTTTTGTATTGTGGTCATGTTACTCGGCTGCGAATTACAAGGTTCCAGGTTCTATCCGCGCTCAATTCAATCCGCTACAGTAGAAGTAGCAAACATTATATTAGAATTATAAAGGTTTCCTTGCGTCTTAGTTTAGACGGTTCGAACATATCTTTCTAAAAAAATTGCTTCAAACTTTTAATTATCTAGTGTTTCTTTTCCATATCAAATTTAGCATGCAATATATATCCAATGGTATTTTTCTTTCTCAATAAATTATTAAATTTCATGTATCATTCATATCAAAATATCATTTGTGTTATTAATAATAATTTTTAAATAATGAAATTGATTTCTTTAAAAATAGTTATTGTTACTTGATTATTGTTGTTATTGTTTTTATTTATACGCTTACGCTTTTAAAATATTTTTAATTATTTTCAATATTTGACAGGTTAAAAGATTCAGTTTCATCTTGGGTGTATGTAAAGACAAAATTAAGTATAGATATTATAGCCATTAAAGTGATTACATGAAAAGTACATGGATTTTATTGTGCATAAAAATGTGAGTAAATTAGTATTTTTTTTTTTTTCTTTTACCATAATTTAAAAATAAATAGGTAACAATAATTTTTCGTAAATTATTCTACCATTTGGTATATCTTATAGAAAGTAGTTCTTTATTACATCTAAATAAATAAATAATTTTATTTGATTTAAAATCCGTAATTTATGTGTATCAATAGGAAAAATAAATTTTTAAAAAAAGAATAAGAGTTTTTGATTTGAAGGGGGGGAAAGGAAAAATTGTTTTCAAATGTAAATTTTTTTCAATCTCTGAATAGTTACGAATTCAAAATTTCTTTGAAAAGAAACTATTTATTTATTATTTTATCTCTTTTATGCTCCTAGGCTAAGCCTATCTCATTAAAATGCATTGAAATGTTTCATAAGAAATGTAAATAAAGGCACGTATTATTGAAATTGAGATACTGATAAAAAAAACATAATATATGTATGAAATGTATTCCATTTTTTAGTTCTTAAATGCTTAAGAATTCTTAGCGAAATATATTATGATATTTCTTTCATTTCTTTTGTAATGATTTTAAAGTTAATATTCTTGCTTTCATAACATTCCATTTTATTCATTCGAGTTATTCGAAAATTATTT
>JAPMOR010034467.1:300647-322558 GCA_026543865.1 Argiope aurantia | reverse complement strand
ACTACATTTCAGCAGTTTTACGATTTCGAGACTGCAAAGGCAATATAGAAAGATATCTATAGCAGATATCTTTCGCAAACTTTTGGGAAAACGCGAAAACATTGCATAAATGCATTTTATTTTTATTTTTAAAGAGAAATATGATATGCAGTGTGAAAATATATGTCACTGCCTCGATTTTAAAACTGTAATTTAAGAAAGAATATCTGGTTCATAAAAGGTATTCGTCAACGCAGAATTTGGACACAATTCCATTTGACAGAACATTTTCCGTTTCCATCAATCATAAAAAAGTGCAATCTCGTCGAATTATTTTTAAAATCTTTTTAGGAGTTGTATATGAGCATGCTCTGTAAATGGACGTGTCATCTACTTTTTTTTCTCTTCATATATATATATTACTGCATAAGCAATATATCGCTTATGCAGTAATATAATGTAATCATTCAGGTTTTTTTACACTGTTGTCCCGAATCCGAAATAAATTAAACCTGACTAAATGAATCGGTTGAAGAATGTTAACGAAACGGGTTTGTTTCGTTTTATATATATATACAGGGAGGTTATAATTAAAGTTCCACTTCCAAATGGTCATAACAGGAAAACTTCTGGACCAAATGTTATCAAACATGGCAATAATTTAAAGGCCTGTCATCGTTATATTTGAAATAAAGGATTGCGCAAGAACACCCTGACATCTAGTCAATCCTTTAATGAATTTGTTTCCTCATTCAACACGTATTTACATTTTAGATTAACCTATACACTAAATTTTATCCATCAAGCTCTTTAAGTTTTGTAGTTATCGAGCTAGCTTGTAAATGGGCAGCTTTTTGGATTGCATTCAAAATTTAGAGAACTTGATTTCTATCAAACATTCCTATTCAAAGGACGTAGCTCCGAACTCGGACTCGGAAAAGTCTGAAACGTAGATTCTTCAATTCCGTGTCCAAATTTTTTGACGGTTACAATACTTTCTCTTTGTACATACTTCATATAAATGAAAGTAATAACAGTGACTGTATTACCCTCGAGATTACTTATATTAATGCCTTATAATAATTGCTTATGCCTTGGGATGCTTATACTAATAAGCTGAGATTTTAGTTTCCCAATTATTAAAATGTTCCTTCTCAATCAAAGCATTTTTTTTTCTTCACAGTCAAGGTTCATATCTTCAGAAACTCTTGCATTAGTTCTATTATATCTACCTTATTGTTAGTTTTCAGTAAAAGGAATTTTCCTTGAAATGCAACAACCAAATACATAGCAATATCTCTTTTAAATATTTTTGTAACATTTTATTTGTTTCATATTTCTAAAAATGGAATTTTGTAACTTATTTATCACCCGGTTCTTCATGTGATAGTTCTGAAATATTAATTATATGACACTGACGCCATTAATTAATTATATGACATTAGCGACATCTGGCAAGGTGAAACAATAAAATTCGCGACAGGAAGACATAAATAATTAAAATAAAAATATATCTTATCTACTGGTTTTTTAAAAAATAGTCTCATATTTTCAATTTTTGCTCTACGAAGCGAATGATCATTTTTTTCCCTTACAGACGCAACTTGTTGAAAGCTGTACAATCTTCATTTCATCTATCATTCCTTTAACCATAGAATATATATGCCATAGAATATCAAGCCGCCATCAGAAAAAGCGGTAATGTTACAAGATATTGGCTCAGTATATATTGTTGGACCCAAACCAACTTTTTTTCTGGTCGTATTTTGAAGACGTAATTCTGCATCATGTATTGGTGATGTCCAAGAAATATTCTTTTGGTTTCTCCTCTGTCGCACTGCACTAAAATGGGTAAATTTGGACAATTATGACATCTTCGATTTCCTATGCCGCTTTTGTGGGATGTTTGAAGATTAATACAGGGTAAGCATATAGAGAGTCAGAGGTTATAATTACAACGCGTTCTGAAGGCTCTTCAATAGTACAAAATATTTTTACGAAATTTGTTTTAACTTGGATCGGATTGACTGGTTCAGTGGTAGAATGCTATGAACCGAAAGCGACAGTTCGCAAGTTCGTATCTAACTACAAGCAGGTTTCCAGAAAATTGTTTTATTATTGGTTTATTTTCTGTTGTTTCTCGTTTGTTCTAGAATGTTCTTTTAATTTATGTATCTTTCTGAATATGGAAGATTCAAGTCATTTCGTCTTGTGGATAAAAACAGATGTAAGGTTTAGTTCCTTAAAAATAATGTCTCGAGTTGAGATTAGCGAGTGTTATTAATTAAAGCATGGTTTATCTACGCTAACTTCATATACGCGATAATATTATGAGCGGAGTTAATCGATCTCATATTCAAAAATGAAGAATATCCATACGATAAAAATTAAATACCCCGTACGATTGTAAATAAAGCTTTAATACAAATGAGAACTAAATTTTCTTACGGATCTGAAACTAAAACATTATATGATGAATTTTCTAAAATTTCTTTTAAATCTACTGATAAATTTTTTATTTTATCACTGTCGATTTTTGTGATCAACCATCTATTTATTAGGTTCTCTCTAAACATTGTTACTGGTTTTGCATTGATGATTTAAAAACAGAATTCCACAGAGATTATTTTTAACGTACCTCTAAAAGTTCATCATGTATGAAGTTCCAGGAGTTTCTTCATAGCTTTGCTTCTGATAAGTTCTTCAGTTTATTTAATCAGAATCGAAATTTGATAATGACGCTATTCAAATACGAGTGATGATATAGTAAATTTTGGGTCACTAAGACAAGTTAAATTATTTCTAAAATCACAAAGTGCCAGAATTGATTTTTAGGCTAGCTTTAGTTGATGTATTAAACGTAATTACTTGCATTGTTCTGCAAACAAGTGTTTTTTTATTGATATGGTACTTGGAATTTGGGCAATGCTGACATAGGTTGGGAGATAAATCGTTTCGTTATACAAGGAGATGATGATACATACGAAACTAAACTCACTTTTTTTCCCGCAGCGGTTGATTGATTGATCCGGTCGGCCAACCAATCAAGAATCCTTTGAAATTTTAAAACTCATTATTTGATCATCATGCTTGATCACCAAGGTGATCAATTTGCTTGTGTAGATATTGTGGCCACTCATACAATTAACATGATCCATAACTATTGAATGTGATAAAATTTTTACGAATAAAACATAATTTTTTTGGCATTGTAAAATGGATGCGAAGAATGATGAATAGTGCATGAGCAAATTGATTTTCATTCAAGCTCTTTTTTTTTATGCTGCAGAAAACCTCCCGAGATTTACTAGTCTTTCTAAAATTATAAGGAAATATTTCCTATAAAATCTACTAAATTTTAGTTTTATCTTATTCTGCATTGTGATAAATGCCCCAAAACTATAATATGCTAGAGTTGTGACATAGAGTAGAGAGCATGTACCCACACCACATTAAAAATATTTGTTAAGAATTACAAATGAACATAAATATTTAGCCTTTGCTTGTTTATGTATTTGTGTAAATGTGACAAATGGTTTTAAAAGAACTAGCATAGTCTCATATACAATTAATTATCCTTTCAAAAGAAACTGTAGAATTATATTTGAACTAAGAGATACATCTTACTAAAATTTATATAAACGTGTTATGTTTTCTGTGTTATATTATTATGTAATGTATTAATACTTTTCATAAAAATATTAATAATGCATTAATTAGTCGTATATATTGCAGTCAATACTTTGTTTCTATAATTTTAAAAACTGCTTTGCATGAATCGTTATTTATGTTTTTTAGTAATATCAAAAGCGGTGTTCTTATGTGCTAATCATTATGTCAAATACGTATAGATTATCTTTATTGCTTCGTTATTTTAAACCTAATTTAGTTCTGTAAACTTGCAAATAAAGTTGTATATTTGACTTTCAAATTGTTATTCATTATTGTGTAATTCTGGTCCCTGAATTTTCTGATTATTTCATCTTATACGCTTTTGAGCATTTAAAAGCATTATAAATTATAACTTCAGGGTATTTCATTCGAAAAAACTAAAAGTATAAATGTAAATGTTGAATGAATAATTGTTGGTTCTAGTTATCTACCACAAATTACAATATTAGTTCAACAAAAACGCAAATCTTGATGCAACAGTTGTTGGAATTTTCATCCTGACATTGCGATAGTATATCGATATATCAAATTTTGTTCTAATGTAATATGAAGACACTTCAGATAACAACAAAGAGCAGAATAAGAAACAAACGAACATCTCAAAGCTCTTTCAAGTCTATCGTTTAATTATGATTTACAAATTTATAATTAAAGGAATCCTTATATTTCACAAAATATTAATGTAATTTGTGGCGAAGCTTTTCTCAGATAAGAAGTTCAGATAGCACGGAAGGCATTTAACGGAATAATTTGCAAATGCAAAAAAAAAAAAAAAATGTAAATTCTATGAATAGTTAGATGTGTCAGTGTATGTTTGCACCTGATTGAAAAGACAGAGTAACTTCGATTATTGTATGCTATGAAATCATTACTAATTTTTGTGCTCCTAGATGCTGTCAAAATAATTGGCAAAAAGATACAAAAGAATAAACTTGAAATGAATTTTTAAAGTTTTATCAAATATCTAATCCTAACAATTTTTATTTAGTGTATTTTAATACCATTAAAAAAAATTCTTAGCTATAGCAACGATATTCTGCACGAAAATTCCATTTAATATTGTCGCATTGCATTTAATATGCATTCTGTAAATATATATTTGCTAATAATACTAATAAAAATCATACGCATTATAACTTGAACACCAGAGGGAGTGGTTTCCCTAAAACTTCCTCGCATATTCTCTCATAAGTGTTATCCTAGAGAACGCCTTGCATAGCATTGGTGTACAATAGTTACAAAATATTAACCTTTGGCGTGAATTTTGCATTTTTTCTGAATCTATCCTGTAATCCTTGGAAAGTTATTTGGCGATTCATTCCTGGCCTGCGGTTAATAATTTCTGAAAATCGAATTTGCATTTTAGACGCGTTTTTTCGAACTGATGGAAACAAAAATGTGACACAAAATGACACTTGTATTCACGAAATTCCATATTAAATTTCATATATTTAAGCCACTGAGTTATTGTGTTTAGAGGTTTCTGAAAGAACAGATCGACAGACTGTCAACCCCTTGTTGGATTTGGTTCACACTTTCATAGGTATCTACACTACAGATGTTAGCTATGTGTCCCGAATTTTATCTCTCTAACTCTTTTCTTCTTAAATTATTGTCTTGACAAATATTTGAACCGCCGAGGACAGATGGACATATTTTACTGAAACTTTGATCAAAATTTGCAAATTTAGGTTTAAAAAATGTATACTAAATTTTATCCGTCTAACTCGAAGTGTTTTTGAATTATCTTTGTGACAGACGGTCTAAAATGTGGAGATTCGTCGAAATTTCGAATTCGATTACAATACTTTTTCTATACTATATAACAGAGAAAGCAAAATAAAAAAAAATTATTTGTTTGAGGAGTTGCACTATAATTTCAGTTTGTCTATGCAATTTTATTCGAATATAAAAGTTTATTTATATTTCTGGTTAGCTCATTTTAGAATCAATAAAAAATTTTCAAAGGAACTTTTCATGGACAGTTAAGCTTTTATTCTTGCAAGCCCTTACATTTTTTATTATTAAAAGCTTCCAAAACAAATAACACAATATTCTGTCAGTAATAGTCATTCTTCAAAAAAATTACCTATTTGTATTTTTTGAGGCAACGTTTCTTACAAATATCGCGAAATGAAAGAACTAAAAGTTACGAGTACATGGAAAAACCGCTACTAGATACCGTAACCCCTTATAATAAAAGAACTGATATGAAATAGAGATTAATAAATAATTTCTCTATGAATTACTTTATAATTTTTAGTGAAAATATTAAATGCACAAACATTTTTACTCAGGGAAATTTTATTTCAGGACACTGTTGATTTAAGATATAACGAAATTGAAATTCAAAGATAAAAAAAATCAAAACTATAGAAATGAAGAAATTTTTTCAAAGATTACAATTCCTTACAATTTAAACATTTAATATTTTATTCTTTCTAATCATACTTCAAGTTATTAATTTTTATGCATTGAAATATTAGCAATATTATATGGTTGTATTGTTTCCTAAATAATTTTATAGAGTTACAGCTTGAATAAATAACTTTCTTTTGCATATTTAAAATTTAAAAAATTATCTTCCTACCATTTTCCATTCTCTTGATTTCTGAAAATATTCCGCATTTACTCCTACATTTCGAAACAGAAAATGGAAAATTTTTACCGTCAACAGGATAAAAAGATCAACTTCAACTTCGACATTTAATTTAGCGCGTGAATTCAAAAATAAGTCTTGTGTTTTAAAAATAAAAACACTTAATCCTCAAAAGCTTCCTTTCATCTGTGCTCTGAAAAACTATTCTTTTCAAACAAATCTTTAAAGAAAAGATCATTCTCTTTTCTATGAAGAAATCTCTTCAGCAAGTGAAAAGCATTTATTTTCGCTTGCCTTTTTGTTAATTTCATAGTATCAAAGAGTTTTGTCGAAGTATTGTGAAATGAATTGAAGTTTTTATGCTATCTTCATGCTGTATACTTTTTGCAATAGAGCACAAAACCATTCTTTTTAAATAAATATTCAAAATTATAAATATAAATATTTTATTAAGTAGCCGATTGCTAAAAATTTCCTTTGGGGGGAGGGTAATGGTTTCCTGGGTAAGATTTATGTCTATCAAAATTAGAACTTAAAAAATAATTCAAAAATTTTAGAAGCCTTACATAATTCTGACTTTTGGTTGCATTGAATACTTAATATTATAAATCTTAAGCATCAACAATGAAATAAAAACACAAGATGAAATATGAGTACTAATAAAGAAACAATTTAAATTTACTGTTGTGTACACTTAAAATATTTTTTTAATTAATTAAAAGTTGAGATAATTATATGACAAAAAATTCCTGTCATTGGAAATATAAGTTTTTGAGTTTTAAGATAATGTAAAAATCATTTTTATACTCTAATATTTTTGAAAATTATCACAAATACAAAATTGTAACTAAATTAATCGATTCAAGGCACACATGCGCTCAATTCAAAATATTTTTACAAACGTGTCATTTTGCTTTCCAGTACGAATAGTGTCATCATAAGAAAGACTGATTTACAGTCATCCGTATTAGATGCTGCCGGATGCCGAACCAGTGATCCCAGAGCTTGGCAACAAACTTGGCGACGAATTTAGCGACAAAATGGTTGATACTCGAAACTTCGAGAATTTTGTCGATCCGTCCATTAGGAACCGAGATACGCCTGATTGGTCTAGAAGCTTCTAGCCCCGCCTCCTGGGAACTATAAAGGCCGGCACTCTCAAGCTGTGTGTGTCGTCGAGAGTCGTTGTCGTAAATTGTAGTCGGAGTCGCCGACAAGTAACGAGTCTTCGAAAGGATAGCGAAGCAACAGCGGAGTGCCAACGTTGCGTGGAGCGAGTCCTGAGCTGAACTGTGAGCATCGAATTCTGCTGTCTACTGTGGAAGCAGCATCGTATCTTTTGTGTAGTAACCAATTGTGAGAAGTAGTGATCGTTTTGGAGAGACCGTAGAGCGAAGCTCCGAGGATCCCTTCTCCTGTTGGATTCTGTCTAGCCACTTCGTGTGCTGTGGACGATTACTACTTGTGGGCTACTGTCTGCTATAGTGTGCTGTGGACGATTACTACTTGTGGGCTACTGTCTGCTATAGTGTGCTGTGGACGATTGCTACTTGTGGGCTACTGTCTGCTATAGTGTGCTGGGCCGTGTTCGTCTCGGCTGTAAATATTTGTCGTCTGTGTATTCATTGTCTTTGTGTACTCATGCTCTTGTGTAAATAAACGTCGTTGTGTTCTACTGAGGTCTGCTTATTGTATTCTCACACCATACACCCACTATCAAACGAACTCGCCGGTGGAAAATCCACAACAATATATATGTATGTAAGTTTGGTAATTCTAGTTCAAATAGTCTGACCGATTCATCACCAAAACACATATATAGATGCACAAACGTTCATCTTTATTATTTGTAGAGATTACAAAATGGATATCTTATTGATGACAAGGTATTTTTATATAGGAACACTGATTCTATTTTCATCAGTCCTTAGTGCTTGACATATATAGAGCTGCTCATTTTCTGAAATCATTTCAAATATTCTATTCCTAATCTGTCCCTTTTTAAAACATTTTCCAGCATTTTAATAGCTTTCTGTGATTCCAGGTGAAAAAAAAACTTATTCGCATTCTATAACCGTAATAAGGGCTGTGAGGTCGGAAGATTGTTTAGAACTATTCCTCACTGTAATTTAGGATTGTTCTGGAAATTCCATTAACGCGCATATCAAATAAATTAAGGAAGTGGAGGGACGTATTAATAATAAGGGAATGGGAGAAAGTGACGTTATTGGGACTACAGCATAAAATCGGGCTACTTTTGATTACAGGAAATTTCAGAAATGAGCACTGTTCCTTTCCATGGCTATTTTATTCTTTTCTTTTCAGAATTATTTTGCTTTGGCTTCATGTTTTAAAGCGATATAGTATTATCGAAAAAAAATTTTTGATTGAGAATAATTTTTTAACTGTGTTTGGCGTAATAATCTATAATTTGGAATTATTCTATAGTATATGTATTGCACTGTATAGAAATAAAAAAAGAAAATTTTAAAACATATTTTGAACTTTGGAAAAAAAATTTAATAAAATTTCAACTTTTTTTATTAAAGTTTTTTTTTAATGTTATTATTTTTTTTACAAAATTTTGTTTCCAAATATCATTATACATACTGTTTTCACTTTACCAATATAATATTTTATCACACTTACTTCCATTACAATAATCACTTAATGGACTGTCTTAGGGCCTTGGCCACTTGTAATCGCCTTGATGATGAAGGATATATCATTCCTTTCTTTCAGTTCTTTCAGATATCGTTAAATAATTACTTTAAGCCAACAAAACATTTTTTTTAAATATATAATAAATTTATTAAAAAAATTGTTGCAGAGCAAATAGATCTGTGTTACCATATTTCGAAATCGTCTACGTTAAATTTTAAAAAAATTAACAATCGAAGAAAAAAAATTAAACATAAAGGAATACATAGAAAAGGCAGATTTTTGAATTTCAAAATGGTGTTAAAATATTTCATCTAAGATAATTTGTTCCCAATTTAATATAGAAAAAACGGCAAAATTTCAGCTAATTTTTGATTAATTAAATAATTAAGAATTAATTATTCAATTTTGAAAAATTGGCAATATTTTTTCTCTTGTCCTAAAGAATAAATATGCCGATTTTAGTTCAAATTGGTGCATTCATTTATGCGTGGGACATCCACATATATATGTATCCACAGCTCCAGATACTTTTATTTAAATTAAGCTTAGATGAAAAAAATTCAGTTAACACATATTTTAGTAGAGTTAGAGATAAAATTCTTAAATTCTGATTAACATGTAATGATATTTGCTTACGAATAATAAAATATAAAAAGAGAGAAAAAGTTTTTGCAAAACTTCCTGATCCTAATCCTTCTTGTTTTGTCCCCGCAATGTCCCTAATTTTTCATACTTCTCTTATAGCATCCTATAGTTTAAGAAGGCATGTTTTAAGAGAATTTTTAATACATCTACTTCAAGGAATAAATCTGCGAATTAAAAAATCGAATTTAATAATTTTCTGAGATTGAATCCGAGTATCACCTACATGATTTAAAAAGTAAGAAGACAAAGAAATTTCGGTTTCACTTTCTTATATCAACATATATTTTGTGTGTGCAAATGTATATAATGGAAATCACAGAACTTCAACCTTTGCAGTAATTATACTATCATTTTAAGGATTGTAAAAATTGAAATAAGACTTTCCTTTCTTGTATATCAAGTATGCGAAGAGAAAATATTGCCGAAAAATCGCCCAAAAAAAAACTCTAATTCGAGATTTTCGCGAATCTACAACTTCATAGCTCCCTGAATTCAGAAAATAAATTTTTAAAATTACGTATACGTATGAACGCCATTATGCAAGAATGATTTTAGCTAGACGGGTGAAATTTGGTATGTGGTCATTTCATCAAATTTTTAGATTTCTGTCACATTTTGAATGAAATTGTTTCACAAAGAAAGTACCGAATACAAGTGAACACAGCAACTACAAATCATAAAGAGCAAGACAAATAAAATTTGGCATATGATTTTAATATTTAAATTGCGAATTCGTATCTAATTATGAACGAAAATCTGTCAAAATATGAGCTTTTTATCGATCAGTAATTTCGTCTATATGCAAAAGTAATAATTCAAAAACTCAATGGTGGGCCGCAGTTGCTTAGTATTAAGGTCTCGTTCTCGGGCAATCCCTATTGCAATCAAAGTTTCGAATTTGGTGAGTCCCAAGCTCGAAACTTGATTGCACTACGGATTCCATCGTGTCTACAGGTTTACTGAGCATTAAATCTGATTTCCTCGACTAAATGAACTCCCGATGATATGCTTATGGAGAGAGTGGTGACCAGCCCAGGCGTTGTCGTCGCCATTTGATCAATGTTCAAAATTAGAAGTTTCGTTTCGATGTATGCCTACTTTTTCTAATAAATGCTAAAGCAATATAATTAGATTAAATTAATCTGAAATTCAATGACTTAAATAAATGAAATTTTTTATGGGATCTTTTACTAAGATTTTGTTACCTTTGTGTCAAATTTTGGTTTAAATCGGTAGGTAAAAAGACATCCAAAATGCAGACTCGCATTTTCTTCAATTGTATTGCCATGGTCCCTCACAAAAAGTTTATGTCAAGGATTATAGTAATAAAATTCTGAGCACTCGTTGCATTCAATGCCTTGGCCGAGGTCCACAATTTTATGTATATGGAAGGGCAATGACACTTTTATTAGTGTGAGTGTGATGGGTTTTAATGCATCACTCCACTTCGATTAGCTTAATCGTTTTATTTCTTGATTAACAAAGGATGATTTTTGCAAGTGAGAATTCAATGGTGAAGAAGGAACTTATATTACACGAAGAAGACACTTGTTGTTGTTCAAATGATCTGTTCCGCCTATGCATGGTTTACATTTGGACATTTACAGATGAATTCTTCAATGCAAAAATTCCACACAATGATATTTTCTTAGTAGTGGATTTATTACAAATATAGCTATAGCATGAAACTGCAGCCAACATGCATGAAAATATATCGGTTTAATTTATTTATTTGGAATATTTACATGTTCGCTAGTAAGATTTATCTTTTATTAATACTTTGTCTCTTATTTTTTATTAATATCTTTCTCTTTTATCTTTTATTAATTATCTTTTTATTATAAATTTGATTTCTTGAAACTCGACCAATTTAATTGAAAATAAATTAGAGTTACTTATTTATTAATACGTAAAATTCTCTAATTCACTTATTAAATTTGTCTTTTTTTTTTATTATAAATTTTATTTCATTCGATATTTATTACAAAAACGATTATATAAAGTTGTTACTAAGTTGCACGAAATTTAATAAATCTTACTTATTTATAGACTAATACACTAAATAAGTGAAACTAAACAAATGATAAACAATAAATTCGAAGAAACTGGTAATTTTTATTTTTGTACATCCACCTGTTTGAAGGGCATAGAAATCTAATTTGTTTTACAATAAAAAATTCCAATAGTTTTTCAAAGTGAGTTGTAAATTTTAATGGGGGTAAAATTGCGCCAAAAGAAACATTAAAAATTTATTTCTTTTCGCTGCAACTTCAGTTTCTTCGATTTTTTGTTTCTTACAATGAAAAAGAAAAGGAGTTAACTCGCCACCAAACGATTAAAATTATCATAGATGTCGCTGCGTTCGCTCTTCACCAACGACCGCCTTTTTCGCCTTTTCTATTAGATTCGGCAGAAGCAATTTCGCGCTCTGCGAGCAAGATAGAACATTCGAACAGGTGAAAGTTTTAATGACGAAAATAAATTAAAAAAACATTTGATGGAGCCAGATTAAATTTCATGGGGTGTTGTAAAGGAAGTGCTGTTTGTGAAATAATGATGGGCAGTAATGCGTCTGGTGAGTTTTGTTGGCATAATATAACTGAAAAATATATTACTTGTTTTTTTTTTAATATTATAGGGCTTTTTCTTGTATTATAATCAATGATAAAATAAAATTATAGTATTTCATTAATGTAATTAGAATTTATAAAGCATTTAACAAACTTATTTGTTTATTTATTATTTAAAATGAATACTTTTTACTATTGAATGATTATGAAAACTTTTGACATTTTTTTTAAATAGTTCATCTTTTCTTTATGTAGAGAAATAAGAAAAAAGTTTTAAGAAGTATTTAAAACTTTATTACTTATTATTTATATAACTAGTTTGTATACAGTATTATGATGAACTTCAATTTCTTAAAATCAAGGATTCTTAAATTATGCATCACGGGAACTGAATTTGAGGCATTCATGGCTGATGCATCTCGGTTTATGGAGGAATTATCTATAAAAATTAAAATTTTTGTTGATTAACTATTAACTAAGAATTTGTTAATTAAACCATTTTTTATGATAAGTGAAAAGAAATTAAATTTATTTAAGATTTATTTCTTTAATTATTTATTTGATCATTTAATTTATTTATTATTAATTAAATAATTTATTATTAAATTTAATAATAAATAATTTTTAAATTTAATAATATTAATTTAATAATAAAATAATTTTTAATTATTTTATTATTAATTAAACAATAAAAAATTATTGCTTAATATTATCTTATTTATTTTATGTATTTATTCAACTTAATTTGTTTATTTATTAACGATAATTTTGGGGGTTTAGAGCAAAATTGTAAAAAAAATAATAATAAATAAAGCTCAAAACTAATTATAAGTAGGAAAAGTTTTTAGCATATGCTTTAAAAGCCGCTTTAGCGGGGGGAGGGTAACCTGGTTTTATAACGGCTGATTAAGCATTAAATCTTTTTCTCCAATATTATTTTCAGCATGATTACTTTTTATAGTATGAAAAACAATTTCCCTTATCAAACATTCATAAAAATTAAATAAAGATTTGTAAGAATAACAAAACGTTCATTGCATATACTGAAAAGCATTATTTTAAAGTGCTTTCTTTTAAATTATTCGTTGAAGTTGAAAACTTTTTCTTTCTTTTATGTATTAAAGGGAAATTTGTTTCGTCTGATTTATTTTGTTATGTTTTGTTTTGTTCGTTATTCTCATTACATATAAAGTGCTATAAATAATGGAACGCTGGAATTAATCAACAGAAAAGAACAAACCTCAAGAATACCAAATTTACCACTGTGCAAACATCCCGTAAAAATTTCAATTTTTGAAATGAAAGATAAGAAAGAGATTATGTGTTTTCAGCAAACCTTTAAATAGGAAAGGAAAAAAAAATCATTCTGAAATAGATATTTGTTTTGAAGGATTCAGTGCCTTTTAATGCATGTATTATTCTTGAATTTTTTACTCTTTCTTACTTGTTTTGTAATCCTTTTTACATTCTCGAATAGAAAATAATAGAGAAAATATTGTCAAAAAAAGTAAAACTCAAGATTTTGATGAATCTTTATTTTTCTGTCCTCACTGAGTTCGAATAGCACATTTTTAAAATAATGTATGTATAGAAACACAATAATTCGAGAGCTCTTTGAGCTAGGCAAATGAAATTTAGTAAATAGTTTGGGGACCAAATTTGTGAACATTTGTCAAATTTTTGAACAAAACCCATTCAGAGGAAGTCTATCTGTTTGAGTATAAAGGAACTCTAAAAACTACCAAATATAAAAAAGCAGATAGATAAAATTTGGTATATGGTTTTTTAACATTTAAATTGTCGATCCGTATTTAATTATGAAATGAATTTACCGAAAGATTGAATGTCGGTCAGTCCGTATTTTCCTATGCATGTAAAGGCACTGTCTTACGTCAGTGAAATTCGATATGTGATAATGCGACTCTAACAGTAGTCCGCTGTCGAATTTTGGTTTCAATCGGAGGGAGAAAAGGCGTCCAAAATATATATTCGCACGAAAAATTCAATAAAAAGGCTAGATTCGCGCCGAACATCAATATTTTGTAATTATTGTTCACCAATTTCATACAAGGCTAGTTCGGTTAGTTATATTAACGTCTCGTTTTAAAGCAACACTAGGACTATTTTTGTGACGGACCTCAAAATTGTGAGCCTCAGTCAGATGACGAGGACGATGCCCGAGTTGGCAGCGATTCTCCAACCTTCCACACCACACCAGCTGGAGGGGTTTGGCCCCGGTATATATATTTGACGTGCACCAGACCCGTCTACACGACGGTTCTTCGGTGGAATCGGGACTCGAATCTGAAACCCTCCGTTCTGAAGCCGATATTTTACCCCCAAGCCACCGCGGCCCATTTAATCTTAGGCATTCGCGGTCCTATTCAAAATTTATAATTTTATGAGGGAAAAGGAAATAAGATATTTATTGGAGAGTGTGAAAAAAAGTTGCGAGCAGAAAATTTTAGCTGGTTATTTTAAGTATCAAATATTATGAATGAGATTTCCCGATGAATGAATAAATGTATTTTTCTTTTCCTACAATCTTTTAGTTCGAAACAAATAGATAACTCAAATGGCAGAAATGGTATTAATAAATAAAGTGACAGCAAAAATTAAGCTTTGAGCATGAATGGATTTTCTGTATTATAGAGATTTATGAATTGTATTTAAAGCTAAAATATTTATATTTTAAGAATTAAAAGTATAAATATTTTTAATAAAATAGTTAAAAAATAAATTTAAATACTTGCTATCAGTCTTTTAAGTTTTATAAAAGTCCTTACTTTTTAATTATGCTTTAAAAAAGTATTCAATTTAAATTAACAACCAAAGTCATAGGTAACGATAAAATTAATTAAAGGAAAAAATCTTTTAAAATGTAATATACATGGTGATCGGTAAAGTATCATGTCGGTGTTCGGTAAAGCATTTTAAATCCAAAATGGCATCTTGTATAAACAGGGACGTATACTTGTGGTAAAGTCACTATGTTAAATTTTCTTAAACAGGTTACAGCGTTTCTATCGTCAAAATAAGGAAGATAAAGAAGTAAATATAAAAATAAAGGAGAAAAGTAAAAAACTTCAACTAGAAATATATATGCTATATCATAATAAAAACACAGGAAAAAGTTTCATGGTGTTATCTTGGACACTAGTGGAAATATTTGCGATTAAAATTATTAAATTAAATTTTTTCAAATCACTTTCCGTGACTTGAAAAAAGGTTCGTCCTAAACTGAAAACTGAAATTTTTATCTAAAAACTGAAACTGTATTATCATATAGTTTTTCTGAGTTAAGCAACTGCGAAATGAAATTTAAGGAAAGAAGATATTAAACAAAGACAATTATAAAAAATATGTAAAACACACTCGGGGGAGGAGAGAGTAAGGAAAAATAATTTTTTCAATTTTAAGACGAACCCTTTTTCAAGTGACAGAAAGCTCATAATTTTAATCTCCAATATCTCCTTCGATTTCCCAAATATCGCCCTGAAACTTTTTAACTGTGTTTTGATTATGGTATGACATACATTTTCCCGATCTCCTTAATTTTTTAGTTATTTTTCTAATTTCCTTATTTCGCCACTAGGAGCGCTGTAACCTGACTCCATAAAATAATCCATAATCACTTTATTATAAGTACGTGTTACTTCCCTGAATATACAATATGACATTATGAATTTAAAGGACTTTAAAGGATTTTACCGACTATCCTGTATATTAACAGGCACCTACTGTTTTAATGCTCATTGATGGAAAACGGATCGACTGCCGGGTTTAACAAATATTAAATTTTTAAATAAAAAAGTATCAGGCACAATTGAGTATCAGCGTCAGCCTACTCCTGGATATTGCAAAACTGGATATCACCTCGATGCAAGCGCGGGAACCGATATCTACAATCTTTCATACGGAAGATGAATCGGTTACTGGCTATATCGGGTACAATCGAGCATCCGTTTTGATTTGAATCTGATACATGGATTTTTACCAACCCTAGCATTAAATGTAGGACTTGTTGCTTTCCTTGCCACTGAGTAGGACTAAAATTTGGCACAAATCTGCAGTGTTGGCGACAAAATGACATACGATATTGCATTTGTGAAAGTTATTGTGGTTTTGAATCATCGGTTCACACGAATGGATTTCAAATTAATCACTCCTTAGATGTGTTGGGTCCAAAATTTGATTCATATCCAAAATTCTAATGGCAAATCTATAAAGTTATTGCAGCTATTTTTTTTTTCAGTTTTCGAGAATTTATATGTATGTATATGACCGAACGAACAGACTTGGACGAATTTTATCCGATATTTGATTTAAAAAAATTGAAAATTTGATGGAAAAACAAATCCAAGATTTTCAAATTCCATATCTTTGGATTATTAGTTTTTCAATAGTCATGTTCGAGATTGACAGACATAATTCGAAAAATGGTGTTTTCGGAACTAGGTAGGTCTTAAACATGAATATTCGTCAAGATTTCGAAGTGAATTTTTTTTGTCTATTATATCACTTTATATGCTGGAAAATAAAAAAGATACTGTACGTTTTCGAATTCGAAAACCCTCCATAGTTTTGCGCATGCGTCAGGATGTGTTATTTAGTCAAAATAGAAGCGAGAGGAAAGATGAAAGGAGGAGATGTTCACATTTAACAATAAGGTGAACTCGGATTACACACGAATTTAGGAGGCTTAAGAAATGAGAATAACTCGTAATTAATCTCTTATAATATCCCAGGCAAACTAACAGAAAAATAAAAAAAAAAAGCTGAATGGATTGATACAGTTATGAAAAGATACCTGATTTTCGAATGATTTCATGTTTCAGTGTATCATTTATAATACAAATTAAGAGAATCAATTGATAAAAATTATTATTCGAAGCATTATTCTAAAACAAGTAATTAGGAAGAGAAAATTTTTATCCATAAGGGTTATTTCCCTAGTTTTTTTCAGTTTTCCAAAGATCGTTATCTTCTGACGAATTGCAACATTGGATTTCCGAGACACGTCGGAAATTGACCATAAACGTGTTGATGTGTGAAGAGTATATATGCTTCATTCATATTCATACTTCATTTAGGCAAAGAATGTTCTTGCATAGTCTATTTTCATATTCATTCTATTGATATTTATGGAAATCAGGTAATGAATGGACATTATATCTTGTATAGGTGTCGCTCATTTGAATCGGGCAAGTAGACAGTATGTGACAATGCACACCACTCTTTAGATTTGAATTCATTGAAAGTCTTCCAATGAAACAGATATAGCCTTCTTCCGGGTAGCCCTGATTTAGCTCCAAATGATTACGTTGTTTCCCAACAACTGAAGGAGTACTTAACAGAAAGAATGCTCTTTTTAACTAGTTGTTCGGGTTTGACATATAATGATCAGTTCAAATCCCTGTTTTGGGGTGGTCAATGTGTAATTTTTTCATTTAATAAAAATGAAATCGTGATTTTTGTGTGATTTTTGCAAACATTATTATGTAACCATTTGTAGAACATTCAACGTGTATATGCGTTATCGCTTGATTTTAAAAAAAGGAACTTGAGGGACGTTAAAAAATAAATTCCGCAGTTAACTGGATAAACTATAATGTCAAGATAGTTTCCAATAAGTCGTTAAATGAGATGAGATACGAGATATTTCTTCCAAGTCGAGATGAAAAGAAAAAAAACTTTGCAGTCAAAAAAGCCGATTACTTAGAAAAGACATGCATTCTTCGTATATCCTACCTGTATTTTATGGAAGTTGTTACTTTATAATTCATTTGTCATTTTAACATTTTTCTTTTATTTTCAGTCTAATTCACACAGAGTATAATCCAGAATCGAAGAATTTTCTTGATTTTTATAATGCATCCCCCCGGGGTTTAATTGAATTTTACTATTCAAGGTGCATATTTATACTAATGAATTAAAGAATGGTGGATACCGTTTCATATCATCATGAATTAAAAATGCAGTTTAATTACGGTATGTATTAGAAATAAATGTCAGTTAAACGATTTCTTCAACATCCGAAACACTTAAATGAATGGTTTCCTTTAAAAACGTTCTTATACAAGCTAAAATGACTTGTTAATTCTCTATAATACCTTGCAATTAGTCGTAGATACTTATTTTACTACACTTTTTTCTTTCTTCAATTTTTAAATTCATGCTGATGAATCCGTGCAAAACAACTGAACTTCTTTTTAGGTTGCTCTAGAAATTTAAATATTAATGAGAATTCTCCTAATAATAACTGTTTGATAAAATAGCAAATAAAATGTTTCTGAGATTTTGTTTGTAGCTTGAATGTATAATATTTCTTTTAATTCATTATCATGAATTGAAAATGCAGTTTAATTACGTTATGTATTAGAAATAAATGTCAATTAAACGATTTCTTCAGCATCCGAAACACTTAAATGAATGGTTTCCTTTAAAAACGTTCTTATACAAGCTAAAATGACTTGTTAATTCTCTGTAATGCCTTGCAATTAGTCGAAGATACTTATTTTACTACACTTTTTTCTTTCTTCAATTTTTAAATTCATGCTGATGAATCCGTGCAAAACAACTGAACTTTTTTTAGGTTGCTCTAGAAATTTAAATATTAATGAGAATCCACCTAATAATAACTGTTTGATAAAATAGGAAATAAAATGTTTCTGAGATTTTGTTTGTAGCTTGAAAGTATAATATTTATTTTAATTCATTATACTACACGGTTACATATAAGTTTACATAAGAAAATTATAAGAAAAAAGCAAGAAATAATTTTCCTCGATTCCTTTTAAATGCTTCCTTTGTATTAATTTTTTTAAAGTTTCCTTTTGTTTGATAGCAATCATATTATATCCTGACAATGCTCTAAAAATTCCAATATCTCATGTTTTCTCGTTTCTACTGAATAAACAAGAATAAAGTGAATTTAGAACAATGGAATCAATTAATAATTAGGCGTGTCTTTATTTTTCCGTGTTAAAAAGTCTTTCGGGATTTTATCTTTCGAATAATAGAAGTCACAAAAGACAGAATTAAGTTTCAAAATGTGGACTGATATTTAATTTATCAAGCAATAGCTGTAAGATATGATCATTATCGTTTGCAACATGATTTTACGTCATAGAAATGGCTGAATATGTCAGCTTAAAATGGAAGAAATATTTAATTAAAATGTAATTTTGGTAGCCATGTTATAGTATTGTTTAAATGGAGGCAAAGGAATATTCTGTAATTTTATATTGTTGCGTCATAATTTTACAGAGAAATTAATTTTTCTGAGTTCTGATTCCAACTTTTATTTAGCTAATGTTTCATATTTGCCCAGGAGTTAAATTAAATAACTTTTTATTCTCTCATATACATAGAAAATATTACAATCAACAAATTTGACCACAAGAATTTGATGAATTTCCATGTTTTAGTGCGCCTAAAATCTAAAATTATATATTGTTGTAATTATGTCTCTCTATGTATAAACATGATAATTAAAAAATTCTACAACCTATACTCTGGAAATTTATGACATGTTTTGTTCCATTCAATTTGATCAAGAAGTCGGGAAGGTTTTATCAGTCCCATATGATGTTTATTTATTTATTTGTAATTTAGCAACAAAAAATTAATCTTCTCAATTTGCACGTACAAAGAAAAAGCACGCAGAGCTCTTAAAACAAAAGAGGAAAGATAAAAATAATAATTATCATCCTTTGATTTTTGATTCATCGTTTTTTACTCTCTCATATACGTAGTATAGAGGAAGTATTGTGATCGTCAAAAAATTCGAATACAAGATTTTGACGAATCTCCGCGTTTTAGACCTCGCAGAATTCGAAAAACCTATTTCTGGAAAATGTCTGTCTATCTATGACAAAAATAGCTGAAAAACAGTTTGAGCTAGATAGCTGAAATTCGGTATTTGGTCTTTACACCAAACTTGCAGATTTCTCTGAAAATTTGAGTAAAATCTGTTTAGTGAAAATTCATATACCCGGCTGTTCAATAAAATTTAGCGCAATAATTACAAAACGCAGAGAGCTAGATAGATAAGATTCGGTACACATATTTAATATATCTAGTATAATCATCTATGAAAATTTGAGCCAAAATCAAAGACGGTCTAATGTCTGTCGATCTGTGCTTCAGAAACACGTAACCGTGACAATTCATAAACGCAGTGACTTAAATATATCAAATTTGGTATATAATTTTGTGACTGACAAAGGAAAATCTCTGTCGTTTGCTTGTCTGCGAAAAACGCGTCTAAAACAAAAATGTGATTTTTGGTTTCTGTTAACGCATGCCAGGAATTAATCGCCGGAAAACTAGAAGGATGACACGATAGATTCAGTAAAAATGTGAAATTCAGCCGAAAATTATTATTTCGTAGCTATTGTACGCCAATGCCATGTAAGGCTTTCTCTGGCTTGACAAGTTTATTAGAGAGTATGCGAGAAAGTTTTGTGGAGAAGAAGAGAGAATGACGAAGTGCAATCGAAAACAACATGTGACGAGATGTTTCTGATTTTCTCTTTGCAGAATATGCAATGAATTTCTAAAAATTCTTCCTCTCCCTTGTTTAATTAAAAAATTGACATTACAGTAATTTTTAGGAAAATCATTTTTAATTAAATTTTGGTATGGTTTGGAATTAATCCTTTGGCTTAAATAAAAAATAGAACTTTCCTTGCATATTATATCACTCAATATATGGCGCTGGGAGCTTACAATTTTTACCTAAATTACCGTTAGCTTTGTGTTTTTAATAAGCGGGAATCACAATCGATAGCTTAAAATTTTCTTAACTGCCGATGGAATGTTCTTGCCCTTTTTTTTTCCTTTAGTGTTATTTTATGGTATTTTGGTTTTTATTGTTTTTTTTTTGTTGTTGTTGTTATTGTATTTTTAATTATAAGTGGTTTTTCTTCTAATTTGCTGTTTTGTATTTTTCTTTCTGTTAAAATAGTATATCTCTTGGGCCTAATTTCAGGGGATTTTCGGGTCACGAGGAATCATTATTAGACTTAATTGTCTGCATTTCCTTAACAGAAAAAATCCCTTTTTTTGAATCCTTGCCTGAGGGTGACCCTTGAAAAAGTCTTCAGGCCGGATTCTTTTTTATATTTTGTTATATTTTTATTTGGTTTATTTGATTTTCCTATTAACTTGATTTTTATACTTTTGTATCAGTTCATCTGCGTTTTAGAAGTAGCTGCATTTGCGCTCTCTAAATGCTATGAAGTTTTTTCCTGTTCCATTTTTGGTTTTAGTTTGAATAGGAAATATTTTTTAGTTGCGATTTCGAAACTGTTTTGTTTTCGTTTTCATTTTAGTTTCGTTTTCAAACTATTTCTTACTTTAGATTGGTTATGTGTGTGTGTGTGTGTGTGTGTGTGTGTGTGTGTGTTGTAGAGAGAGGTATTGTATGGAGAAGAGAAACTCTTGTTCAAAGAGAGTAGAAATTAATGGGGACTGTGGGGTGGAATTATCATTTCTCCATGACTCCTTGACAGGTGAAGAAAATTCAAACCTCAGTGAATTATTACCACATCATCAGATCAAACTTTCATAGAAAGTTTTTTGACCATTGCGATTGCCTAAAGATTGCAGGCTGATAAAGTTCTTTCAACTCTAGAGTTCAACTACCTTTTATTTTTCACGTACGATGATGTGTGATGTTCTTCACTTACGAAATGCACAGTTCGGTTTTAATATCTTTTACCATCGTCACAACTTCATACCTTGCAGAGGGAAGTGGTGAAGAAATGTAATTTTTT
>JAPMOR010034467.1:267100-300637 GCA_026543865.1 Argiope aurantia | reverse complement strand
AATAAACGCTATTATTAGTATCTTATTTCACTCGGCATTTCTAAAATTCGAGAAAATTAAATCAGAAATTAGAAACAAAATAATTACTAATTTTCCACTAAATTGGATATATTTTAAACTCATAAAATGAAGCAACGATAGGATTTCCTTTATTGTAAGTGAAAGTGCTCCAACAGCATGTAATTAAGACGAAACACGTATTATGAGCCATAAATATAATTTGTTTTATTTGAACATACGGCGAAGATTGAAACCGTTATAATACGCATAAGAGAAGGAAATAAAGAAGTATTTTCTAAACAACTGCTCGCATCTGCACACAAGAGATATTCAATGTAAATATTTTCCGTGGAATTTTAAATCACAGACGAAACAAAATAAGGACTAATATTCAAGGCAAAGCATATAAATCGCTTCCAATTACTTAGTCAGGAATATTGCTCGCTTAATTGCTCCTTCAGACGCAATGAGGTTAATTGAATATTTACCAGTTTAAATAGAAGGAAATTAATTTAAATGAACTATAAATTTTATAAAACAGATATAATGCTTGCAGAATATGTTTAAGTAAATAATCGTAAATAATGTCTAAGAATCATTTTTTTTTATTTTAAAATTTTTCCATAAAAAACAGAAATGGACTTTGAAGTTTATTCAAAAGACAGTCGAATTTTTAAGAGAAAACAAAGAAAATAATTTAATAAAAACTATATTTCCTCCTGAAATAAAATCTGGGTATTCTAAATAGAATCGGACACATAACTTGAAGCCTTGACTTTTCTAATTTCTCGTATACGAAATCTAGAGAAAGCATTATAACCATAAAAAAAAGAAATAAAATTCGAAAGCTAGATTTAAAATAATCCCCATATTTCAGACATCCCTGAGTTCGAGAAACACCTTTTTGGCATTTTGTCTGTCAACATGGAATAAAGATAACTCCAAACGGCTTTGAACAAGACGGGTAAAATTTGGCATGCGATCTTTATACCAAATTTGTAGATTTCTAATAATTTTTAAGCAAACTATGCTCAAAAGAAGTCTGTCTCTACGGCTGTTAAAATATAAATTAGCATGACAAATACAAAAAGAAGAAACTTAGAAAAATTCGATACGCAGATTTAACATGCATTGTACTTTGAATTAACGATAATGAAGTACTGGCTGTCTGCTGGTTTGTACTTTTATAAACATAAGTGATTTTTTTAACTACAAATATAATTTTATGTCAAATTTTTGTTTCATTCGGTTGGGGAAAATGTATTTAAAACAGAAATTCGATTTTCGGATACTATTAATCTCATGCCAGGATTACTGTCCGAAAAACTGGTCAATGATATGATAGGATCGCAAAGCAAATTCAGTAAAAATAGTAAATTCACCCCAAGATTAATATTTCGTAACTATTGTACGCCAATGCCTTACACAGCCTTCTCTAGGATAACATCTTTATTAAGAGTATTTGAGAAATCTTTGTGGAAACCACTCCAGCTGATTTCGAATGCTGTGTGAACGAATGATTTAAATTAAGTTGAGAAATCTCCAGTTGAGAAACGATATACAAAATTAGAACAGTTCGAATTCTTTTAAAAACTAACTGCAGTATAGTGAAATTCGAAATTACATGGATAATTTCAACAGCTTTTTAAAGTGTTTATTATAATTTAGTCAATAAATATCATAAAAATTATTTTAAGTAAGAAGAAATAATGTAATTTGAATTAAGATTCTAAACGAGACCATATTTTCTGCTTGTACTTCTGGAATAAAGTAAGTTTGAAAACACCTGTTGCATAGGAAGAACTTCCTTATAAATATATATTAATACATATGATTTTTGCGGCATAAATAAACATGATTCTTTGAATTTCGGATATTTTATTCAGAGCAAAGAGAGACGGTTTAAAAATTCTCTTTCGAATAGCAATAAAAAGATTTTATAAAAAAAATATGGTGAATAATATTTGACCTTTTAAATTTCAAATTGAATTTTTTGTCTCGAACATCATATTTGGATAAACCATTCCATTTTCAGATTCGAATAAAAATTCTTTTACAATTTTCGTTTTTCAATCAAATAAACCTTTATCCATCGTTGAATCTTCAATAAAATGATTTTTCGATTCATTTGAAACAAGCTTAGAAAATTTTCGGTATTTCACATTGTCTCTGAATTGTCTCAAAGATATTGCATCAAACAAAAATGTTCCAATTTTAATAAATATTGGTTTTATTTTATCTTTCAGAAATAAAATAAAAATTCCTTTGTACGCGCTTGCGCAAGGAACATGAACAACTTTTGATCTTTTAAATTACGTTATCGATTTAAAAATTTATATCAATAAGTAATCTTTTATTTATAATTAAATATAAAGGTTCCGGAAACTTATCTGCTTTAATTTACATTCATTTTCTTTTATTTTAAGTCACTCATCAAAGAAAATTATGGTGATAGTTTTCTAAAATATAATTAATGGTTTTTTAGCTATTAAAAATACAAGAACACTTTGAAAGAATTGCATTTTAGTAGTATTTTCTTGAGAAATATTTTATGCAGCATTGATCTTTTCTAAACTGATCATTTTATTGAAAATGAAGTAATCTTTGAAACTATTTGATTAATAATCAATGTTAGATTTATAACTATTTAGAGGAGAGTGAATATATTTATGGGGTAATGCAAAAAAGTGATAATCCTTTCTATTGAGAAAAGCTAGATCAAGACCTTTAGAGACTTTGAAGAAATGCAAGTCTCGAACCCTTCGCACTTTTCCCTCTCGAATTTTTTGAACCAAATATTTTTTTGTTGATTTAAATTTTATTCTGTGTCTAAGGAATTCCAAACATCAAATTTTAATAAACTGAAATAATAAAAATTTTATTATAGATCATCTTCCAGAGCATTTGTTTCAGTATATTGCTTGTAAAAAATGTTTTTAAAAATGTAACAGTTTTAAACAAAATTGTAAAAAATTTCACAATTATTTTTAATACAGTCTAGTTATTCTTTAATTACTGGCTTGTCCAATTTTTACTTTCTTTCACAAGAAGTGTAGAGAAGATATTGTGATATTCAACAAATTCGAACTTAAAATTTTGACGAATCTCTACATTTCAGACCTCCAAGCATGATGATAAAAACACATCTTTGTGATCATGCTTGTCTATCTGTGTGTAAACAAAATAAGAACGAAATGTTTTAATTTAGAAGTTTTAAATTTGGTATATGGAATTACAGCCAAAATTTTGAATTTTTATCAAATTTTGACCAAATTTGATGCGAGGACCTAAATTCGGTATGTAATCTTGCGACAACAACTGAATCTTTTATGTCAAATTTTCATGTCGAATTTGCCGGCAGAAAAGTCTTCCAAAATATATATTCTCACGATAAATTAAGTAAAATTCTAGATTTACCGGAAAGAGTTTTCAACTATCATTCACCAAGATCATGCAAGGTATTCGTGACTTTATCCAAGGTCACCAATTTTTTGCGGAAGAAGGGAATTAAGGCTTTTATTGGAGATTATGGGATAAAGTTTCGGAAGACAACTTCCATTGGTTTTAATTTTAAAACAACATACATTTTATTTTAGATTTACAGACCAACACAGTATAAAACATGCAAAAAAGCAATCAGTCAAAAGCAATCAGACGTGCCTTACTTTAACTGGCTATTCCAACCCGACGCTACACGGAAAAAATTGAATGACCGGACCGCCACGGCAGTAACACAAGTGGGAACTATGGTTGAGTCCTATCGTTGCCGTCACCGGTCACGATACAACCCTTCCCTTGGGAAGTACTTCCTTTCATCTGTAGAAGGTAGTCGATCCCCACCATTTCTGTATTCACCCGAATGGCGAGAAATAACCACCATACCGGAAACTTCTCATCTTCATTTCTGAGGTGCCCCTTCTCGTGGGAGGAATAACGTTCCTAAAAGATATTCGATATTTATTTAAAAGAATACTAGTACATGGCTCTCGTGAATTCAGTTTTAAAAAATTGAAATCTGAAAATACCGTGAAAGTATCGCGAGATCTCGGAGGACACCCAAAGTTGTAAAGCCCTTAGACGTTTGTCTGTTTCCGGCCCTATTACTGAAGACTGACCAATGATTCTGAAAGTCGAACAAGATGTTATTTTCAGAGGAATTAGAAACAATAACTATGGCATCATCAAGGAACTTAACCGATAAAAGAAAAACTTCTTCCTACACTTTTTGCTTACCACTCAAAACTTAGCAAAGGTAGCAGCAGTTGAAAATCCCCTCCACAACGAAAATTTCTCTCAATCCTGGAATCTTAACAACTTTAGTTCACTTTACCCATCACAAATGAAGAGTTCAACTTACAAAGTGCACCTCAAAAATTCCCTCGCGTATGAGAAGTACAGAGAGAAATGAAAAATCAAATCCCAGAATAAATAAGGTTAAGAAACAAACGTAATGCAGACGAACGTGAAATGATGTTATTGTCTTTAGAAGAAAAGCGTTCAGATTAAAACAATTGAGTTCACTTCCCAATCCCTTTTCTCAAATTTTCTAGGGATAACGCCACCCCCACTCCCACCTTCTTTTTCATCTTTTGTGTTCCGAAGCAAAACAAAAAAAATTAATGGAAAGAAGTTCTCTTCTGTAATGCGAAAGCATTGCCACTTACCCATATGAAAGATAATTCTACACTCTTCGTTTATGTAATTATAATCCAATTATAAGTTTGAGAAGTGCTCTCCTTCAGTTTTCTAGACAATTAAGTGAACAATTAATCTCAAGTAAAGCATTTTAAATCTCTTTTCGTAAGCATTAACCTTCATTTTAGAACTTTAGATAAAATTTTATGACAATTTGAGTTGTTGTCTTCCTTTCTTTTCATATTTTAAAGTCTCGCGTATGCTTTAAAAACTTTGGAAATAAATTTTAGAATTATTATTTTAATTTTTAGAAAGTCTTTGTTTATTCGCCATTACTCTTTCAGTTTCAATGAATGAAATAATTTTAGGAATTCTGCTGATGTAAAAATTAAGTTTTAAGTAAGTCATATCTCTGACTCACCGACCCACCCGAAGACACACGGATAAATAATACCGAATGACCGGACTGCCGCAGCATCAACAATGACGGGAACTGTGGTTGAGTCTTAAGGACCATCACCGATCACTGTACAACCTTTCCCTAAGGAAGTACTCCCATCATCGATGGGAGAAGCCAGACACCTACCTCTTCGTGTGTCCTCCAGAGTGGCGAGATTCAACCACCATGCCAAAAGCATGTCATCCTCATTTGGAGGTGTCCCCCCGGGGGGAGGGGTAAACTTTTAAGTAAAATAAACAATATTAATTCATTTCCTAATAATTAGTTTCTCTCTGGGCCGTCTTTTTGAAATTTCAGATTTATTCTAATACTATCCGCAATTCAAAAAAAATATATTTACAAGTTAGATAAAAAAAATGTTTTTTGGAATTATGTCTGTCTATCAATAAGTCTATCTGTCTGTACCAATAAGTCTATCTCAGAAACATTTTGTATAACATGGATGACATTTGATAAATGGATTTTAGACAATATTTGTAGGTTTCTATTAAATGTTGAATGAAATCTACTACCTGGAAGTCTTCCCTGTTCGAGTCCAAGTGAACTCGAAAACTAAAAAACACAAAGAAATAAGTAGATTAAATATGGTATACAGCTTTAGCACCTAAAATACAGATTTTCATCAAATTTTTAAACCCGATTTGCCAAATGATCGACCGTCTGTCGGTCTGTACTTTTGTGAACCTGTAAACGTAATAACCCATAAACGCAATAACATAAATCAATGAAATTTGGTATAAGAACTTGTGACTACAACTATAGCTCCGTGCTCAATTTTGGTCTAAATCGATAGCCAGAAAGGTGTCCAAATTACATATTCTCACAGCGGTTTAAGTAAAAATGCCAGATTGCTAGAAGATCCATATTTCGTAATTAATTTTCGAAAATGCCCTGCTAGGTATTCGCGACTTTACCTAAAATCCACAATTTTCTGAGAGGGAGTGGGGATAAAATGTATTATAAAAAATTCGAGGGAGTTTAGAGAAGACTACTCCACCTCCCCGGTTTAGATGTTTTCTCATTATTTATGCGCAAAAATCATATCTGATACTAAGATAAACATATCTAAGACTTATTCCACTGTTTATGAGCTAAAAACATTTCTAAACATATCTAAGACCTTAGATACAATCTAAGACTAGGGACTAATAGACTCTATTATACAAATTTATCAGATGTCGTTGATCTTTATATTTATTTTATATGAATTATTTGAAATAGAAAATATTTAACCAATGAAATCTGCGTAAAAAGTTTACAGGCGAGGCGAGTTGCTACATTGTTGCACCTTTATGCATACAACATAAAAGAATGACATGACCATTTTGCATCTTCGTGCATAGAAGATGAAGGAATGACATGACCATTTTGCATCTTCGTGCATACAAGAGGAAGGAATGACATGACCATTTTGCATCTTCGTGCATACAAGAGGAAGGAATGACATGACCATTTTGCATCTTCGTGCATACAAGATGAAGGAATGACATGACCATTTTGCATCTTCATGCATACAAGATGAAAGAATGACAGGACCATTTTGCATTTTCATGCATACAAGATGAAAGAATAACAGGACCATTTTGCATCTTCATGCACACAAGATGAAAGAATAACAGGACCATTTTGCATCTTCGTGCATACAATATGAAAGAATAACAGGACCATTTTGCATCTTCTTGCATACAAGATGAAAGAATGACATAACCATTTTGCATCTTCATGCATACAAGATGAAAGAATAACATGATCATTTTGCATCTTTATGTATACAAGATGAAAAAATAATAATATGACCATTTGAACATTTAAGCAAACAAAATTTTTTAAAATTCGAAGTTATAATCCGAAACATCGTATCATGATGTTTTTCAAAGCCTAATCAGTCTACATTTACTTTAGTTTTAAAATTTTCTGTTAATTATACAGCTGAAATAATATGCTCTCGAAATTATTGACATAATTTAAAAATGTTAAATGTAGAATTTAACGATAAACATTGTAAATGCAATGATACCAAATACAAAATTTTTATTTAATATCGCCTTAACGTGTGTAAGTTTGAGTCAAGTAACTAATACATTGAAAGTTATTGTTGTAAATGTACTTAAAAGCAGGTTTTAAAGTTATTAATTTATGTGGAAAACAGTACTGAAAAGTCTGAGATCATTGAAAAGATTAGTTTATAAATTTTAAGATGATATAAGAATAATTATTGCTCAATAGTATACTCAAAGTTTAGCGAGGAAAAAAAATCAAAATTTTGATTTAAAAATCTCATAAAAAAATTTCTAAAAAAATTTGTAGTCAGTACCTATTTTATATGAAATGATTAGTAATCATTTGATAGCTCTCTCTCCCTTAAAGAACGTTTTAAAGCATTTTTGTATCATGCAATTTACATAAAACATGCCTACCTATAAATATTTTCATATTAATTTTGTGAATAAATAGGATCAAGGAGTTAAAAATTATCGCACTAAAAGATAAAAACCAAGAAACCGTGAGAGCGCGACGAGTTTCACCACATGGCATGAAGGCACAGCGATAAAGAAAAAGGTTTCGTCTACAATCAAAGAACTTGAACAAAATTAGAAATCGTTCTAGAAATTCATAGCAGATAATCGATTTTGTTATAAAAATATAGGTTAGTATAATTTTATTATCTCAATTTTTTCTGATGCATAAAAAAAGGATAAAAAATGTGTTGAGGAAAAAAAAAGAAATTTGGCAAAAGCAAAGGAAAGTAGTGAGAAAAACAATTTAGAGCAAGTGTTGATATAAACAATATGTGTTGTGATAGGGGGAAAAACCTTCTGTAAAAATTCAACCAATTGTTTTCCTAAAATTTTAGCCAGCATTTTATGCTAAATATTTGTTGAATTTCGAATGAAAATTCATAATTCTTACAAGCTGTTATTTAATTTTTATTTTTCCATGTTTGCAGTGATGGAATTATCTTGTTATTATTTTACTCATTTCCTGATGGACTAGCACTCTGAAATTGTTTACGATTATATGTTTCTGCTCTATTTTAGGGATTTTAAAATTTTATGATCAGTTGAGCGATTAATTTTAAGGAGATTTGAATTCTGTATTAGAAATGACATCTGCTAATGTATTTAGGAAAAAACATAATTATAATATATAATATTTATTATAATGAAGTATAAAATATATTAAAGAATAAAAAAAGTTTAAAATAGGAAATGCAATATATATAAAGAGGATAAGACATTTATTCGAGGGAATGCACCAACATTTCGGAGAGTCCATACTAGCTGGTTATTTCTTAGAGTAATAGAATCATTATTTTAAAATGTTTTTATTTATTTTCCCAGAATTTCACGATATTTTTTACCTTAGAGACATCATTTCTTGCATGCACTATTGTCCATTTTATATTTATTTATTTTTTCAAAATTTAAGGCATAGGTAAATTGGAATAAATTCTTTAATTTCAAATATACGTTTTCGGATTTCGTTGACAGAATTTGATAAATTTATGATAGGAACAGAAGAAGTTGAGTTAAGAAAGATAGGAACATTTATTAAAGTAATAAATCTAGGGAATTATATTCTGTTTTATTATACCATAAAATGATACATATTGATAATAGTGAAACGAAAAGTATGCATGTATAGTTACACTCCAGCCAATATCTTCCCTCTGATCGTTTCAGGATACGAGTCGTTTAATATTTAAAAATTTATAAATCTTAATGAAAAAATATATTGAAATTTTAAGATATTACTTATTTTGTAGCCTTCTGAGCCTAATTTTAGATAAAAGTGGATTGAAACTTTTATGGATCGATATCTGATCTCATTATCTTCAATACAGGGCATGTACACAAATCTACCATTCTCGTCAGCAAGTTTGTGTGGCATTAGAATTTGAAGATTAGACTGTCAAATCTAATAACTTCCTTGTTATTTGAACACGACTCAGCATTGAAAGCTACCTTGTTGGTAGCTCAGTTTGTGGTACCGTTAGCTCAGTTGTTTAGAGGGTCGTGCTAACAACACAGAGGGTTAGGTTCGATTTCTCCATAGGTCCCGAGCAATTCGCCTTTTGTGTCATCTCACTAGTTGAAACCTGTCCCAACATAGTTTCACTCTCAGGTTTTATAACACTTGGTAGAACAACGAAATAATTTGGTAAATATCGTGGATTCGATACATCGGAAAACAATGACATAAGAGATTTTTCGTATTCCACAGGTGGGCGCCTCAGAGATGAGGATGAGAAGCTTCCGGCATGGTGGTTTGTTCTCATAACCATGGTGGGTGCAGAAAAAGGTGAGGGGTGGCTACCTCCCATCTATGACAGGACGTAATTCCCACGGGAAGGGTTGTACCCTGACCGGTGATGGCCTTTAGGATTCAACCACAGTTTCAGCCAGTGTTGTTGAAATTGTGGTGGTCCAGTCATTCAGTTTAACCCGTGTACCTTAGGGCGGGTGGGTTGTGTGCAATTCTTAAATCATTCTGAAATCAACCTTATATAATTCTAAAACGGGACATCAAAGCACAAAAAGATATTTTAAATACAAAATTTGAATAGTTCATTTTTTTACGTTTGATTTTTAATGAAACTATTTTATTACCCGCACAAATTGACTAAAACAATCATACTAACATATTCGGTTTAAATTGCCTCATCTCTATTTCATACTGGCTGTTATCTATGAAATTAAACCAAGAAGTTTTCGGATGCAAATTTTGGTCAAGTAAAGCAAACCATTTTAGTATCAGGCTATGCTAATCTCCGAATAAGTCTTCTTAATACTATTAAAATATTTGTTTTTAATTTGAATGCTTAAAAATTTAAAAAGAGAAACAAATATAATGTATCAATAGCATAAAATATAACCAAAGTCTTTCTAAAACTGAGAGAAAATACTTTTATCAGTATTGTATTAAATCTACTAATAATTTTTTTATGATTAAGGATATTTATTAATTTTCCTAATTAACTAAATAATCTTAAAAATTCAACTGTTTTCCAAATTTCGAAAATTGAAATTTGCATAATCATTTTTACCTATTAAATGTATTGCAATGTTTATACACAAAAATTTGCTTAATTATTTACTTTTGGTCATTCTTGAAACATTAAATCACTTGAGATTCTTACTGACCGTTTCAGATTATTCTCTTCCTGCTTTCATGCACGAAAAACTGTAAATCTCACGGTCAATAAACATTTTTTCTTTGTTATTTTTTCCCAAAAGAAAATACGTAATAATTGATTCACAAACATATTAGTCTTTTTTGTTTTATCAGAAATGTGTTGCGGATTAAAAGCATCTAGATGGCTTACATTTTAACCATCTGTTTAACGCAAAAATGTACTTGAATTTCATAATTAAATTTCATTTATTACTAAGTTTTTTAAATACACAAACCCCTTTATTCATCAATTCTTGTCTGAAATTTGATTACATTCTTTTAATATTAATATCAAAACCTCATCAAAAAATCAAACCGAATATTAGCTTTATGTAAAAATCAAACATGCTACTTGAAACAGAAAGGTTCGTTTAGGTATAAAGGTAAGTATATTGTAAATTCAATATCAGCTTCCATCAAGCATCCAAGTGTAATGGTGGTTCCATGGTAAACTCTGAGTTCCATGATTGATGGGTTTTAAACCTAAAATAACAGAACTGCTGTTTATTCTGGCATGTTTCTTAACTCCAATCGAGAAATCTTACATCGATTATCGAGGGTCAGATTGTGGTACAGTTGACTCGTAAGGAAAGAGCCTAAAGACGTATAAACCGTGTTATCTAATCATAGTTCATAATTATGAGTTTCATGTCAAAATGACTATTATAGTTCTAAAATTGGGCTTTTACGGTGTTCTAAAATTACTTTAATACGGTGCAAAGTCGATTATTTGCAAAAATATGATTTTTTTAACTTTAATATTCTTAACGTTTGAACAATTTTCTTTATAAAATCACTTGAATTTTAATTTTTAAGTTCTTTCTTTGATAAATTGCATTGATTTTTGTACATGCATAATGCATATCTTAATGTTATTTTGATTCTTCAATTGCTATTCCCCCAAATTCTAAATTTTAGTGGAATTTTCTTAGGAAAAACCTCAAATTAAAATCTCATATATTTGTTTTTTAAATTTAGTATTTCTAACCGTAATCGTCTCGTTTAATTAATTTGGTAACTCATTTGGAAATAATTCCTAAACTAAAGAGTACGCACTCCGTTCACTAATATTCTACAATTGTTATAAAGTTTCAGGATGCAAAAAAAGGAATATTTCATTTATCAGTCGAACCCCAATATTTTAAAAGTGGATAAAAATGCATCGTATTTTTTAGTTCAGAAATTACGTTATATGTTTCTTAAGCTATCTGCAAAATTTTAAGCAATTCACTTTATAATTTCTAAACTAAAAAATTTTTGCTTTATACTTTGTTTTAACAAAAATAAATAAATAAATAAACATTTTTCCAATTTTTTAAAAAAATTTGTCATTTAACTGGAATACTTTAATTTCACGCATGCTTTTTTTAAAAAATATTTTTTACACAAAAATTGAAAAATATAATTATTTTAGAACGTTTTTTCAAAAAATTCATTCAGAACAGAGCCAATATTTTTTTTATAATTGTTAATAATTTATTGACTATGTTCGGGTAATATTAATGTAATATTTTTAGTTCTAATGTATATATTAATTAATGTAATAATTTAATAATATAATGTATTAATTTTTAAAATAAAAAATAATTAATACATTATACATTAATTAAAACATTAATTAAATTTATTAATATATTAATATTTTTTAATGTTAATATGTTAATTTTGAAAATAATTCATGTATCTGATCTTAATTTATTTTTATTCTGCCATCAACTATCAAATGTTATTGATGCAATTGAAAGAAATGTAAAAAGATGCTGATTCAAATATAAATTTCGCAGTCTTCTTATTATGCATGCATTTTCAAAGTAGAGTGTTAATCGAGAAGTAAATTATCTCATTTTTCACGTATTAAAACAAGAAAAAGAAACGGATGAGGAAATATGTTATTAAGAATCCATTAAATGTATAATTATCTTGCCATTTCTTAAAATATTAACCGTTAAATCGTTTGCAGACACATAGATATTTTTTGTACAGGATAATTTTGTTTCTTTACTTTTAATTAACTCTGCCATTTGCAAGCTAATAGAGTTTTTTCTTCGTCTTTTTTATGAAGTCAGAATTCTTAAGATTCTTATCTTGCCATCTTTGTAGAAATGATTCCTAGAGATGTAAGGCAACACACAGTTTGGCACAAAGGAATTGAAATATCACACTCATAAAGTCTCTTTGATGATGAGTTTTGAAATGGAATCACCGCCTACTATCAATTGTCTAACACTCTGGGCGAGTGAAATGCGGGCTTCAATTCATTTTAAAATTGAGTTTTACTTCTAGCTGATGAGATTATTGTTCAAAGGTAACGCATTCTGATTTCATTTGCTTACGTTTCTAAATCCACCAAAAATTAAATGCCAAAGACCTCGATATATATCAGATATTTATTGAAATAAATGAAAGGTCAAGCATTTATCAAGTATTTATCTTTCAAATATTTATCTATTTTTTAATTTTTTTTCCATTCTTATAGAAATGGAAAAATATTTGAGACACAATTGATATTTGAGAGACAATTTAAACTCCGGAACTAGAAATAAAACAAAGAAATATCAATTTATTCTCATAATTATTCTAAAGCATGTACACATTAATCAGAGATTAGACACTAATTTCTAAATTGCCAAAGATGGGCATATAGTTAAGGTTCAAAACATGCTTTAAATTATGTTAGTTATATTTTACGTTAAACAGTCTAAATGTACTGCTGAAAAAAAAATATGAAATCTAAATCGTTATACAGACCCCAGTCTTATTGGTATTAACTTATATTCAACACAATTATAATTAGCAATAACTAATATTATCTTAGACACTGCTAAGAAATGAGATTCGTCAGATGAAGATCGAGGATGAAGCCGTTGAAATAGTCTAAAATAAAATATTAAAAATTTATAACTCTGTCAGTTAGAATCAATCTGAAAAATTGTCAATAAAAGTCAGTGTTATAAAAGACTAGAATATCTTTTTTGTTTAAAATGCTTGTATCAAGAGTGTTTTACTAAATATGACTGATAAGACCAGTGATTGTAGACTGAATAAAAATTAGACTAAAATTTAATTTTTCAGAAATACACTTGTTGACAAAAAAGCATTTAAACATTTTTTCGAGTTTAAACTGTAACACATACCCAATTGTTTATAAATTAGCTATTGTGCCACAGTTAGAATAGAATTTTGTATAGAATTAATTGATTGAATTTTAAAATATGAAACGGATAATAATAATAATAATATGCACATAAAAACATGGAAAACGCACGTTTGTCAGTATAATAAAAGTAGAATATACCTTCTTTTATCGAAGAACTGGAGATCAAAATAAAAGTCGTAAAAACTTAAGATGTTGATCGATGTACCCTTACATAAATTAGAATTTTAATTATTTTAGTAACATAAGGTCAATATTTTTAATGAATGCTTAAAAACTTTCTATCTTTTAATAATGCATTTTAGTTTAGTTTCGTTATTATATTTCTTTAGAAACTCTCATTTTATTTTTATTTTTATTTTTTCACATAGATTTTTCTTCAAATCTTACTTTCTATTTTAAACACATTAATAAAAGCTTCATTAAAAAAACCAAGTTATTTTTTTCTAAATTTTATTCATTAATATAATTTATAATTCATTATCATGATTAATTTGACATCTTCTACAGAATTTCATTCGAATTCGCTATCATTTTGTACCTCTTTCATAGAATAATCGATTATTGATTAATTCAATTCATAGAAATAAATATTAATCGATTATTTCATAGCTGAACTCTGTAAAAATTAAAATACTGAATTTTTTCTTAGAACACATACTATTAGCAAATTCCAGTTCTTATCCGTGAAGAATTGAATAATAAAATGAATGCAAAATTCTAATTTTTTTTAAACAAGAAGGACATCAACTTAAATAAGAAAAAAAAAATACAAAACCCGAAATTAAATTATTTGGTTAAAATAATAAGATTTCAACAGTAACCAGTCGAAACCATATGTTAGTTCAAAAGATAAATAAAAAATTCGAACTGATTTTTAAAGAAATATATTGATCTTTTGCACTGCTTTTCCTTTCTATAAAGTGCAAGAATCACGTTTTTCGAATGAAAAACGTGATATAATTTCGATTTAGTTGAAAACAACCGCCGAACATCCTTTCATTTTTTTCTTCGGTGAAACATTGCTTCGTTGTAAAAATGAATAAATTCTCATTGTTCCATTTTTCTTAGTTAATATAAGCAAGGAGCTTAAAGTATGGCAGAAATTTCGTAGCTGCACGTAGAATTCAGCCTGTAAATTGTCATTTATTTTGCACCAGCGTGGGGAAAATTTTCTGGTTTCACATGTTTTTTGCCATGGATGTGAATTATGAAACAAGAACTGAATTATCTCTGTTTTCAGTTTTAAATTTTTCGATTAGGGATACAATGAAGAGTAGAAAATGGGGAACATTTCATCTTTCTAAGTGGTATTTCCTTGCTAAAAAAAACTGATTGTGGTTAGTGGTATCTGAAGTTGACATTAAGAGAAAAATAAACGAGATATCATTATTTTCATTTAATCTTTTCTTAAATTCTTTAAAACGACGAATTGCAGCACATTTGAGAACTTTCCACAAATATTAAAGCAGAAATTCCTTAGATTTTTGAAATATTAATAGTAGAATAAAAAATAGTAATAAAAAAGATAATTTATTTTGTACTTCAAAATTGCTAAATATATTGTACAGCTAAAATGTTACTGTTCAAAACAATGAATTTGTTTGTTCAGCTATCTAGTACAATTCAATCTGTCCTAAATAGTAAGCATAAATATAAGTGTGTAGATCATTACTTTGTCAGAAGATGGAAGACTTTAAGGTCATTTCAATAATGCACTGAATCTTTTGATGAACAGTATTCAAACAAGTAATATATATATATAAAAAAATTTAAGTCAATTCCTACTTATTTTCTTATATTATTTACAATCGGGTGTCGTGTCAGTAATCTCAGAGCTTGGCGACCATTTGGCGGCAGATTTGGCGACCATATAGAAATTACTGGACAAATTTAATTAATTAATTAATATTTGAAACAAACTGTATTAACATCAAGTGTCATCCACTATAAGTTTTAAAAAATGCATTTGAACTTGCGTGGAGGAATAAAAAGTATTTTATTAATGACTGAAAATTTGAACAAGATATATAACTATATATAAGGGAGAGTGTGAACTAATAGTAGGAATTGAAAAAACGATTTTTCCAATGAATACTTGAAGACTGAAAAAGACTTCTTTGCCTTTTTACAGATTTACATTATTTGCAACGCATTTTGTTGTACCAATCAATACAAATGGCTTCCAATGTAATTCGCATATTTTTAAGAATTGAATTATTGCTCTACAAATATCTGCTTGTTAAAAAACAAAAACATCCACAATGTTGCTATTCCATGATACAATATATACTTTATATCAATTCTGCTGCCTGGGCTAGATAGTGATATAACCATTATTTCTATAAAATCTCGAAATATCAAAATTTTTCCTTCAGGGTGTTTAATTAAAATTTTGAATTTCCCTGAAGGGTTAATTTATAAACATCTTTGAAATTGATAGTTTTTTTTAAAAAATCATTCACATACTTTTAAGAATTAAATTAACTTCTTAATATACGAATTTACTTAACTTTCTAATTAGTTGACACAACCTATTTTGGATTATTATTATTATTATTTTAATTTCTGTAATAATATATGGGCACTGAGATAGTGAAGTGTTTTTAAGAATTTCGGCATTTTAAATTAGTTAATACTTTTATTTCATTTCATATTTAAAATTTTAAATTCAGTAATTGGGTACGCTAGTCAAACTCGGCATTGTAGGCGAAAAGGTTAATATATCTTTAAAATCTATAAAAATCTGTAAAAAATTCTTTTATCAGAAACTTGTTCTTAAATATTGATGGAGTATATAAAAGAAATTTTTGTTTAAGAATTCGAATTTTTGTTTAAAATGTCAAAAGTCGAGAGCGGCACGAAATTTCGTTGAACTGTAGAACATCATTGCTATAAACCGGAGGCAAAAAAAAAAAAGGCTTGTTCAAAGTAACACGATATTTTAAACACTTTGCTTTATCGGTATCGTTTTTGAAACTGTGTTGCTTTCAAAAGTACTTTTTCTAAAGGTCAGGTTGTTATGTTTATTTTTATGCTTCTTTATCCTCATGGTAGTTTCGGAAATATTTCGATTACCATCACAAAAGAAAACTTCTTCTTTTGTATGTGTAATTTCTTAGGAAAAGAATGCTAAGCGGAAATGTTTAGAATCTCAATGACAAGGACAGGAATTGCTTGCTTACTTCCGTTTTCGCTGTTCTGAGATTTCCGGTTTTCGGCAAAATTACTGTAAAGTCATCTTCGAGGCAAGTTATTTGTACGTTTCCTTAGGAAATGCGTCTCTTGGGCTTCCATACTGAAACCAATGACTTTCAGTAGTTATGAAATAATAACTTCTGGCATGAATTTAGTATGTTTACTCAATCAGCTTTGGCGAGTTTTTTGGCGACTATTCCATGGCATGCTGTTAATAGTATCCTAAAGTGGAATTTATGTGTTCGAACGCATTTTTCATATCCGATTGGAACAAAGATATGACATAAAACTGCACTTTTAGTCACAAAATCCCATATCAAATTTGATATATTTAAGTCGATGCGTTTTTGAATTATCGCTTTTACTTGTTTCTCGAAGTACAGACCGACAGACGTTCAACCCCTTGTTGGATTTGGCTCAAAATTTGACAGTGTTTACACTATAGATGTTAAATCTGTGTGCCGAATTTTATATATCTAGCTCCCTTTGTTTTGTAATTATTGCACTAACTTTTAATCGGACAGACAGATTTCTTCTGGTCAGAGATTACTCATAAATTTATAGAAACAAGCAAATTTGATGTAAAGACCGCATACCAAATTTCATCCGTCTAGATCAAAGCGTTGTTGAGTTATTTTTGTCACAGATAAATGGAAATTTTTCAAAAATGTATTTTTCGAACTCAGGGAAGTCTAAAACAAGGAAGATTCGTCAAACTCTCGAGTTCGAATTTTTTGACGAATTTGAATTACTTTCTCTATACTTCGTTTACGAAAAAGTATAAATTTTAATTCTTGACAATCTTATTTAAATTATTACAGAGAAATACTGTAATAATTAACATTGGCGTCATTCCTTGCCCATTAGCTATTCGCAAACCATACTACTAGCATTACTTTAGTAATATCAACCAATTTTAATTTATTACATTTTATCACACCAACTGATGGCATTATTTGTAATGATACTCTTACCATAAAAGAGAATAATCTTATCGGTTCATTAAGCGCGCAAAATGATTAACAAAATCAGTCTAGTCTTTCTGGCTAGCGTTAATGTCAAGCTTTACTTCGTGCTGTCAAAAACTGGAGAATGGAAGAAGCAGAAATACACTGATGCCGTATCTAATGATCATATGTTTTATAGGAATAAAACTTTGGGGAAATATAATCTTATCGGTTAATTAAGCGTGCAAAATGATTAACAAAATCAGTGCAGTCTTTCTGGCTAGCGGTTATGTCAAGCTTTACTTCGTGCTGTCAAAAACTGGAGAATGAAAGAAGCAGAAATACACTGATGCCGTATCTAATGATCATATGTTTTATAGGAATAAAACTTTGGGGAAATATAATTTTATCGGTTAATTAAGCGTGCAAAATGATTAACAAAATCAGTCCAGTCTTTCTGGCTAGCGTTAATGTCAAGCTTTACTTCGTGCTGTCAAAAACTGGAGAATGGAAGAAGCAGAAATACACTGATGCCGTATTTAATGATCATATGTTTTATAGGAATAAAACTTTGGGGAAATCGATGCAGTGATTGGATTTGGGGAATTCAATCGTGATTTTTTCTCATAGAAAATGTAAAGCAGTGATTCCGATATTTCTCTTTAAATTTGAAATTTGAAATTATATATCGTTATGCTGATTTTTCAAATTGTTCTTAAAAATAAATTTGATACGATCCCCATTTAGGTTAAAAACTTTAACTATCTATATTAGTCCCAAATGTGGAATTTTTTTAACTTATGTTCTGGAGTGTCGCCACTTCTTTACTAAACATGACTGATAAAATAGGAGGATGTATAAAAATTTAAAATTCATAACTTTTTCAAAACTACACGTATTGACTTAGGCAATATGAAATTTAATTCTTCCTATCATTTAAAGCAATTTATTAATTGGAATTATATATCTATAGGTTAATTTGGTCTAAACCAAAAATCAAGTGTGCACAGATAAATCCAGTTTATAAATCAATTAAATTCGTATGTATATTCCCATTGTTCCTTTATAATTTCACTTTTGTTTTCATATTATTATGCACTCCCTTTAAAAAATGATTTCACATTTTTACAAAGCATTTCTTCAAAGAGTTAAGAATTAAAATGAAGTTTCATAATATTTTGTTCATACCCAAACTGGAAAAATTTGTCAACAAATCTTTTTCTTTACAAACTATTATTATAACAAGACTTGGCTAGACCAGCAAAGCTTCCTTTTGGTTCTCTGTTTTGCAAGTCTGAAAATGACAGCTAATTAAGAAGTTTAAATTCTGGGATTACAACGTCTATCTATAAAACTGACTGACTGACTTTTTTCTTCACTCTCTACGTTGATCAATCAATTAATGTTTTCTTAAATTTTATGCGTTTGAACTGTAGATTAAAACTATACATCTGCATTAGTAGTGTATCTTTATTGTAAAAGTTTGATTGGAAAGTTACATAAGAAAATATTTTGACTTTCTAAAACGCAAAATATATAAAAAGAACGGATTGTAATCATCAAACTCAAAATATCAGTCTGAAAATTTTGACAAATCTCCTCGTTTTAGATTTTCCTTAAGTTCAAAAAGTGAATTTTTCGGAATTTTATCTGTCTTTTTGAGAATACGATAACTAAGAAAAAGCGCAAGCTAAACTGATAACATTAGTGTATCTTTATTGCAAAGTTTGGTATATAGTCTAGAGACAAAATAGGGAATTTAATTAAACTTGGCACGAAATCCGTACTCAGTACTCAATTACGGAAGGAGTCAGATAAAGGAAATTGTAGACTTGTATGCGGTTCGACATAAAAATTGTGTATATATATTATCCCTTTGTTTTCGGTATAGGAACCACATAATCAGCAGTTTTATTAAGAGTGTAATTAAATCAAAAAAGGGGGAATTGGATCAAGAAATAAGAGAACATTTTAGAATGATGTTAACATAGCCTAATTTGAGATAAAAAATAGGAAACTAATTAATATTTAATTTTGATTTAAAAATATCATTATATATATATATATATATATAACATGGAAATAAATTAAAATATGAGTTTTATTTTGTAAACAAAAGTAGATAATAAAGTAATAGCAGACTTTTTAAAATTATTAATGATTATTGTTACACATCTCTGACATGATTGCGTGTAGTTTAGAATTCACTTACAATTTATTATAAAAGAGAGAATGCATTAAATATTTCTGAAAATATTTCTTCTAGAAATATGGTTTCTTGCCATTTTTCATTTCATTATAAATTGTACTTTATGTGGAAAAATCAGCTAAGATTAGTATCATAACCATTAAATCCCTTAATAAGAAATAATGAGATTATTAAGACATAATTATATAGATTTTGATAGCAATTAGTCCATCAAAAACTGAATGCAAAATTTACGTAACTCTTTACTTCTAAAAAAATTCTCTTTATTCACTCAAAAATTTCGATGACTCAACTTCATGAATATTCAAAAACTCGTCACATGGCGAAATAGGAGACGCCCCGCTACTAATAAAAACGCTCTTTGGCAGTTTATCATATCAAATTAATCAATTATGGTAATAGAGGCTTTAGATATTGATGATACTTGTTAGAAGGGTAAAATGTTCCGTAGTTCCCTTCTTTGATTTTGTGTCAACCAATCCGGCCTGTTTCGAACGTGACTTCTATGCATAAAACATGTCTCTTCAGGTGTCTTTCGAACAGCAAGAGGAGGGGGGGACGAGGAGGGAATTTCGAATAGTTGATTGATTATGGGAAAAATCTGTTTGAGGAGGATTTTTAAAAGCACCAAAGTGATTTGGAATTAATTTGGGATTGCTTCTAATCCCAGAGATAAAGGATGTTCTGCCAAAGAATGTCGGACTCGTTTGTTGTAGTCAAACATTTATTTTTCGTTTTGACTAATTGTTTTCGCCTGTGTTAATATTTGTCAACCAGTTGCTTTGCCGGGATGGATGACTGCTAAAAGTTTTAACTGTGCGCAGGGTGGTTATAATTAAAAGTTCCACTTTGAAATTGTCATAAAATGAAAACTACTGGATCAATTGTTATCAAACTTGGTAATAGTTTAAAGGAGGAGATGGAAATTTCTTTTCCGGCAAAAAAAAGTTCAAAAAGTCACCACCAGGGTAGAAATGACGCTGTAGAAATATTGTTAAACAAAATAGGACATGAAGACATCGTTTTTAAAATGTGTTTCATCATTTCTGAAACGTGCTTGCAAAGCATGTCCAATGTGTGTTATCTCAAAACGCACTGTTTATATTGATAATCTGAACAATTTTGGCGGAGCTGAAAGATCTGATGCACCGACATGTGCTTAACATTACTCCTGATATGCTTAGACTACTGTTGAGAATGCAGTTATGCTATTTAACTTGATTTCAGAAAATGGTGGATGTGACATTGAACATGCTTTGTAACACGTTTCAGAAACGATTAAACACATTTTAAACCGATGTCTTCTTCCATGTCCTATTTTGCTTAACAATATTGCATACAATACCATTCCTGATGGTGAGTTTTTGAATTTTTTTTTCGGTGGAAAAGAAATTACCATGACTTATTTTAAACTATTACCAAGTTTGATAACATTTTGTCCAGTAGTTTTCTTTTTATGACCATTTCAATGTGGAATTTTAATTATAATCACCCTGTATATTGTTTAATTTGGTTTTAATAGCTTCCTTAACAAAACATTTTTAAGCTTACCAATTTGATAGACATATAATTCATGTTGTTTTAGAAGCCTTACACCTTTCTATTTATTATACTTTCCATAATTTTTTATCTATATTTTTCATACATCCAATAATTTCATTGGAGAAATCAGCGGTGTTTAACCTTACAGGGCATTGTGCAACCATTTGGCTACAAGTTTTTATTTCCCTTTATCCCACAATATGTTTTCTAGCATTGTAAAAAATATATTAGTAAAAAGAGACTTTTGTTTGTATTACAAAATTATTGTTTATTAATTATTATTTATATTTATTATTATTAATGTTATATTCAATCGGTGAACTGGTGTCCCCCCCCCCATATCCCATCCAAGTCTAGAATTTGCTGAATGGATTTTTCCCCCTTCACTTTTTCTCATTAGCTATCGTTTGGTAGTAACGTCATCTCTAATTGTAGTTTATTTTCTATCTTCTGGTTTGGAAAAAATCATTTTCTTTCATTAGAGTACGTTCATTGAAAAAATGTAGTAAAATACAACGTTAATTTTCCAACATTGCAATTCAAATAATTAAAATTTAAAATTTTGAGCTACTCACACGTAAAGCAATTTTTACATGTTGCATGCATTTTTCTATTTTTTATTTATTTATTTTTATTTATATTTATTTATTTATTTTGAATCACTAATTTGAATCACTGAGTTTGGATATGTCACCGCCCCTTGCATATTAAATTCGTTAGTTTTCAATGCAATACCCGACTTAGACATTACTTATATTGTTGCAGAAATTTGAACTTGAAGCTTATATTGTTTCAATATTTAGTTGCAGAACTTTAAGCCTATGAGTACGAAATTTAATTTCTCTGGTCACTTATGCACTTTCATTTCTAAGAATGTATTATGAGTCTGTTGTGGTAATAAAGATTTCGATTTGTATTTTTATATGTCTGTTCCTTTTCCTTCTTGTTTGGTAGTTTTATGACCCTATCCTTGAGTTGTACAAAAAAAAGTAAACGAATATATCGTTTGTCATCGGAGATTCGTTATTCATTTGTTTCAATGGCTATTTTTCATAATTTACTTTCACATTGCTTCATTTCCGCTTATTATCATGCTTTTCTGTTCAGTTAAAATGTTTTAATTTTTTTATATATATTTTATTGTTCTCTTAAATAAAAAAAGAAAAACTATGCTATAAATTTTCTAAAAGGCAGCATAAGTTTTCTACTTTTTTTTTGCGGTTATTAGCAACATATAAATGTAGTCATTCTTTTTTTTTTTTTTTTTTTCCTTTTTTCAAAATTTTTTAGGCATTGCACTTAGTATCACTGTAGACAGAAAACAAATTTATTTTTCTCCATAAATAAATCAAAGTTGTTTCTCATCCATGAGAACAACCAAAAAAAGTGCTTCAAAATATTGATAAATTTTATATATAAAATCTTATCATCTCTCTTTACTCATCTTCTGATCTATTCTGCTGCAGTCAAAGAACCTCCTGGTGAAATTTTGATTAGTTATTATTATTCAAAGTTATATTTGAAAGTTTGTTTTTTTTGGATTTAATTAAATTAACCTTTGTTTACTTTTCTGCCAGTGCTTCATAATATAGGTAAGTTTAGATACTTTATATCATTTTTTAATTATATAGTTTTTATATATATAATATAATTTTTCTATGCAAAAAGTCAAAATAATTTAATAGTTTTAGAAACCAGCGGGAGTGGTCTTCCGGAAGCTTTCTCGCCTACTCTGTAATAAGCTTGTCATGTCAGAGAACACCTTGCGTGGCGTACAATCGTTACGAAATATCAACTTTTGGCTTGGATTTATCATTTTTGCTGGATCTATCGTGTTAATCTTGGCGAATGTTTTTTTGGGGGTGATTAATCCTTGGCATGTGATTAATAATATCCGAAAATCAAATTTGTGCTTTAATCACCGACTCTCCAACCGACTGAAACAAAGATTTGATACAAAACTGCCCTTGTAGTAACAAAATTCCATTTTATTTTGATATATTTAATACACTGCGTTTTTGAATTACCATGTTTCCAAGTTTCTGTTACAAGAATTATTATCATGTTACAAGAATTATCATGTTACTACTTATAGATCAACAGAGATCAACCTGTTGCTGGATTTGGCTCAAAATTTTACAGGTGTCCATACTATACGACACCAACTAAATCTGTGTACCGAATCTTATCTACCTAGCTCTCTTCGATTTATAATTATCGTGTTAACGTGTTATTTTTAGTCTGACAAGTAGACTTCCTCTATACAGATTTTACTCTAAATTTGATAGAAATCTACAAATTTGCTGTGAAAATCATGTACCAAATGTCAATTGTTTGACTCGAAGCGTTTTTGAGTTACCTTTGTCACAGACAAATAGATATTTTTTACTGTGTTTTCGAACTCAGGGAGGTCTTAAACGTAGCGATTCGTCAAAATCTCCAGTTCGAATTTTTTGACGATCATTATATTTTCTCTATATCTATATATATATAAACGTGAGCTTTTATGATTGCTATTCGACATGCAACGCTAGTGAGCGAATTCATGAGCGTAATTTTTTACAGCAAATGTAACACTATAATATCCTTCCTACCTTACCAAATTGTTTTGCAGAAACTTAAACGCGATTCTTACATTGACCCACAACAGAATATTCAACCACCTTAATTGACACTTAAAGCTGAGAAATACCGGGAATGGTGCCTCTAAATTTACTCGCATATTTTCTAATAAAGATGTTGTTCCTTATCCCCCCCCCCACATAAAATTGTGAATCGATAGCAAGGTTTAAACAACACGAATGCTCCTTGTTTTCCTTTCACGCATGGGCGATCATATCATTGCTAAGGAAATAGAGATGTGTGTATTAATTGTATGACAATAGTGAATAATAGCTAAGAAATATCAATATTTGGAGTAAAAACATTGTTTTTACTGAATCTACCAGCGATTATTCAATATTTATTTTAATTTTTTTTCATAATTAATAGCTGAAAAAAGCATTAGAAAACTGAATATATTTTTTAAGCTTCAAATTTTGACATAGAACTATAATTATTGTCAAAGCATCAGATATACCAAATTTCATTTATTTAAGTCACTGCCTTTTTGAGTTATCGCGCTTACGTGATAGTACAAGTAAAAACCAATAGACGGTCAATCTTTTGTTAAATTTAGTTTAAAATGTAATTAAAATCTATTCTTTCGATACTAAAATTGTATACCGAAAGTCATTTGTCTAAGGTATTGTGTTTTGGAATTATTGAGTTTACTTGAATGTTCAGACCGACAGACATGGTCAACACCTTAATGGATCTGCTTCCAAATTAAATAACCAAATTTTATCGATTTTTCTTTATGCTTTATATTTATCGTTTTCATTCATACTCAGAAAGCCGGGCAAATATACTTTCGCTGAATGGATTTCTTTCAAAATGTGGAAGAAATCTATAAATTTGATGTATAGACCATATACCAAATTCCATCTGTCTAGATCAAACAAACATAACTCCAAAAGTTTGTTTTTCGGCTTCCTGGATGTTTAATATCTAAGAATTCATCAAAAACTCGAGGTTCGTATTTTTTTGACGATTATAATACTACTTTCTCCTTGTATACTTCATATACGCGCGCGCGCGTGTGTGTGTGTGTGTGTGTGTGTGTGAGAGAGAGAGAGAGAGAGAGAGAGAGAGAGAGAGAGAGAGAGAGAACACTTTCATGCCAAAATGCATTATCAAACTTTGACTGAAAAATAAGACCTCACATTATTCGCAAAAATGGATTGCAATATCTGAAGAAACATTCCAAAAATTAGTGGATAACCTTCCTCGGAAACCAAATTATAAATAAGTATTAAGTTTAAATTACAAAAAACTTAATACTTATTTATAATTTGTTTACACACACAGTTTAAATTATGAAAAAAACAGACTTAAAAGTAAACATTTCTAAATCAAGATATTTCCAAAGTTATAAAATTTTCCTCGAAACAGTTCTTAAATTGTATTTGGAAAAAATAAATCTTTCTGAACTCATCTATATTTGGTAATTTTATCTTTATGTGATTTCACTATTTGTAATTAACTTTTGTTCTAGCTACTTTTGTTTCAAAGCTTCTCTAAATATAAATTTATTGAGAATATGTTTTGAATTCTTAAGATTCGCCTTGAGCCAAATAAATAATTCATCTGTTATTACGTCAGTCAAACAAGATCTCAGTATTCGAAAATACAAGAGCAAAATTTATATTCGCCAGATTAAAATAACTTCTGTTTTCGCTACCAAGTTGAGAGAGCAGAATACTGCGCAGACGATAAAATAATGGAAGGCTGTCAAACGTGGAATTTCACCAATAAGTAAAAGACAAATGGCGCGAAACGTCACAGAGCTACAAATATTCTTGCTTATAATTAAAAAAAGAAGTGGAAATTCCAGGTGTCGATGAAAAAAAAGGGAATCAAAATCCTTGAGTATTAATAATTTTTCTCGTTCTAGAAGACCCGTTATATAAATAGTTGAAAGCGTCTGAGAAGTGCAGATGTATTAAAAGTCAATAAGATATTTTAGTTAGAAATATCTTTTTTGACGTATGTTTTTTTAATTCTATAAGAGAAACCGGATAAAAGTGATTATTGAATGTAATTTGATTTTCTGCTCTAATCTTTTGTTATTTTGAAGGTACTCGTGTATTTGAAGTAAATTGTTTATATTTGTAATTTTTGTAATTTATTTTTCAATAGCTTTTTAATGTGCTGAAAATATGAAATTATATGAATTTGTACTTTTTTAATTAATTAGTTTCGTTTCTAGCGAAGAATAAATAAGTTCAGTAAGAACAATATCTGAATAACTTTTTGAGAATAACTTATGGAAAAAACGAACAAAAAATGAAATAGACAAAAAAATAAACGAATGTTTTTCGAAAATGTTTTTTTACAAACAAAAAAAGGAAACTCGGTGAAGTTTAAACATTTCACCAGCTGCCGAATCAATCGTATATTTAAGATATGAAATAAAAATATTTTAAAAGAAGGTCTTTCGAAAAAGAAATAAAGAATTAAATTATTTATTTTTAAAAATTGGAATTTTTATAAGAAAATAAAAATATATATAGGAAAGACTGAAAACCAGAAAATAACAAATTTTAAAACTTTTTTGAAATGACCAGTTCTTAAGCTTACAAAAAATAATAAGTTGAAGAAATACTCAAAATAAATTGAAATTTCAGTCGCATTTATAAAATATTTTGTTTTTTTATGAGTATTGAGGTTTTTCAATAATATTTCCGTGGTTTAATTTCTTTATCATATAATATTCAGCATATTATGCTTTTTATGACAATTTTTATTATTAATTTCTTTATATATGTAATATAGAGTAAGTATAATAATCGTCAAAAAATTCGAACTAGAGATTTTGACCAATCTCTACATTTCAGACCTCCATGAGTTCGAAAAACACGTTTTTGAAAAATGACCGTCTGTCTGGGAGAATTACAACTCTAATAATATAACTTTGAGATAGACGGTTGCAATTTTTTATACGGTCTTTACACCAAATTTGCAGATTTCACCCAGTTCATAGGAAGTCCGTTTGCCCGGCTGTTGCAATATAAGTTAACCCGATAATTACAAAACGAAGAGATTTAGATTCGTTACACAGATTTAACATCTGTAGTGTAAACACTTGTCAAATACTGTACCAAATACCACAAGAAATTGACTGTCTGTCGGTCTATAATTTCAAAAACATGTAAATGTGATATTTTAAAAATGCAGTAATTTGAATATATCAAATTTGATATGTGATTTTGCGTCTACAATTGCATTTTGAGTCAATTCTTCATTTCAATCGATTAAGAAAAACGTGTCTAAAGCAGAAATTCGGTTTTCAGATACTTATAACGATATGCCAGTGATTTATTGTCAAATAACTCGTCAGTTCCACAGGACAGATTCAGTAAAAATGCTAAATTCACGCAAAAAGTCAATGTCTCGTAACTATTGTACGCCAGTGCCATGTAAGACGTTCTCTGGTAGGATAAATTTATTAGAGAATATGCGAGAAAGTTTTGAAGTGACCAATCCCAATGGTGGTTTTTTTTTTTTTTTTTTTTTTTGTATTTTGTTCCATTATTCCATGACAAAGAACTTGAGCTTTCTTGTATTCGAAATGTTTATTACGGTAAAGTAATTTGATACTTCAAAAATTCACATTTCATTAGACATCACATTTCAAAATTTCGTGCTTCCAAAAGAATCCACAGTTTTCGTGGTCTGTGTTTGAAACATAACTCAATAATCGCACATCAAGCTACAAACATAAAATCAGATTGGCATATGGCTTTTCATAAATCAACATCAAATTTTCGGCGATTGAGTCTCTGATCGATGTGTCATTACATTCCTTTAATGACACATCGATCATTTTCCAGGACAGAAATTGGATTCTTCTTCAAACGATTTATAATTCTGCTGTCCTAACTCTTTTCTCATTACTAATTAGCGTTACCCATGCTATCACAGTACGACAGCATAGGTGAAGGGGGCTTGTATCTACGGTATTGATCGCCAATTTGAATGATTGTGACAGATGGAAAAAACATTTCCTGCTGTATTTTCCTGCCTTGCATTTTGCTCAAATTGCTCTGCATCGTAAAAGCAATTCTTCCTATTTAAAATTGAGGATTAAAAGAAGGACCAAATCTCGATCAGATGGACCAGTTAATGATTTCATTGAACACTTGGTGTTTCATTTATTATTCAGTTTTTCTTACTGGCAGTTTGTAACAATGCGAATGGAATAATTGACAATACTATAATGCACGGCGATGTATTTCCGCATAGTTTGAATTTAGCATTTGTACAAATTTTAATAAAGCAATTTTTGTTAATTTCAATAAGCGAAATCAGATGCAAATAATTTTTCTTGGTGATTTTAACTTTACTCCTTATTCTTGTTGAGAAAAATTCGCAAAAATGTAGTTAAAAGTTAAAAAACAAAATGTAAAATTAAAGCCTAATATTAAATAAAATATTCATGTAGGGGATTTATTTTTTTGTTAAATATTTTAATTAATTTTTAATTTTTAATAATCCTAAATTTATTTACTTTCATATTTTGGTTTTGTGAAAAACTTATCCTCTGGTGAAAATATTCAAAAAGCTCAATATTCCTGAAACTGTGTCTTTCTATAGAGCCTTCTTCCCTTTAAATAATGGGGTAGAATGAATAAACTACTCCATGTTACTGCGCAAGCGTAGTGAAAAGAAATCGGCACTGAAAATAAGAAGCCTTTCAAGAAATGTCCTTTTACTAAGAGAGGCAACCCATTTTTTTTCTGTATTTCTTTTGGCTAGTGAAAGCTCTGAAAAGCTAGATTCTTGATTAATATAAACATTTCATGCGAAATCTATACGTCAATGGTTAAATAGTTCCGCTGAAAGAAAATGGTAATGCTACAGCCCTTTCTTACCTATAAAAGAGTCGCCTCTAATTTTAGTAATCAGGTTTTCTAAGTTTCTTCATGATTTACCTCTGTAGAAATACCTCATATATATATATATATATAATTACCCTTTTTTAGAAATTAAAATCACTAATTGAAGATTTACAACAACAAAAAATATATCTACAATGTTTTTTCTCTTTTTTTTTTTTTAAATTTCCGGTTCGTAATTCATTTAATTAATTTTTTTTCAAGCTACTGGCTTGTTTAGTTTTTTTACATGGTTCTTTATTTATTATTGGCTGCACTTTTTTTTTTTTGCTACGTTTGTCGGCTCGTTAAAGACAAATGGTTTTATTATAGAATTATTGCTTAAAAAAATATCGGTATTTCAATTTTGGTTTTAACGGCTGAATAAATTTTTCTTAACAATGGCAAAGTAAAATGAAATTCAATTCATTTTGCGATTGTAATTAAATTTAATTAGTTAAAATTGACAAAATATTAACAAAAAAAATTATAAATTAGCAAAATAAGTTATTTCAACGTGCGTGATCTTTATGAATATGAGGTGCAATTAAATACTACTTTTTGATAGTTCATCCGTTAAAATAATTCCAAAATGAGCTGTTGCATTTATATGCAATTAAAACCATCATTGACAATTAAATAAATACTAATTATTAGTCTGTTGCAGATAATTTGTTTCTCATAAAATTCCAGGTATACTTTACATGAGGTGTTTACATAAATCCCTTACACTTCTTGTTTTAACTTCAGTACCGCGCAGTTAAGTTATTATGTTATTCTTTACTGAGTCAGTTGGACTTTTCATCGTACATGACCGCATGGTTTGCATTTTTCTCAAAAATACAAAGTGTCGGAAGAATTGAGACTGACATTTATACTGCGCGATTAACAATCCTGTATTGTTTAACATTTTTTTTTACTTTTTTACTTTTTTTATTTGCTAAGTCGGATTCTATGTTTTTAATTTAATGAAACTGTTTCCCATTTTTGTTATTTTGTTTATTATCATTTCATCTCTCGAATTCTGCATTGACTACCAGTTCAGAGGTATGATTGAAATTGACTAAATTTTATTCGTTCTGCTGCGATTTTCCGTTACATGGAATATTATATGCCATTTCATTGTATTAAAATAGAACTTAACAAAAAAATTGCAATATATCTGAAAAACAATAGCCTCTGATATATTCTCTTTTCTTTTACTTAAATATTCTTATGAAACTTCGAGGTTTTTCGATTTGTTTGTCGATGAAGAAACAAAATCAACAGTCCTTTAGTAACGAACGATGACTTGTATTAAACATGACAAGAATGCGCAGACAACAAATGCACAGCCGAGAAGAACATAGGCAACACACAGCAGTACACTACAACAAACAGTAGCTCACTATTAGTAATCGGTAGTAATAACAACTACAGCACACAAAGATCCAGCAGAAGGAATACAGAATTCAGCAGGAGGAAATAATCTACGTAGCTAAACTCTATAGTCTCTCCAAACGTCTGCAATTCTTCACTGTCTCCTTGCTTTAACTTTATCCAACTGCCGGCTCATTACTATACGACTGGCTACTCCTCGCACGACTCGATGCTGCTTTAACTAAACACCAGGTCTCTGTACATAGCTCAATTCAGCAATCGCTTGAGCTCTACTCAAAGCTTGCTCATCGTTGGACTGATCCAACTATTCGCCGTTGACTCTTTCCACGATTGTCTTCAGCTTAGACTGCCGGCCTTTTATAACTCCTGAAGTCAGGCAGAGATGGTTCTGGAACAATCAGACATATATCGGTTCATATTGACTGAATCTCCAAAATTCTTTAAGATTCCAGTATTATCTATTTTATCATCAAAATCGGCATATCCGGCGCCAAGTCTTCAAATTTGTCGCCAAGCCCTGAGCTTATTGATTCGGCATCCGATAAGCATCCAACATAGCTGATCGTAAAATGGTCTTTCCAGTGATTGAACTAACCATGCTGGGAAGCAACATTATAGATTTTTAACAATATTATAAGCACTTAATTTCACTATCAATCATTCGCTTTTCTGTTTTTCGATACAGTTACAATTCCAAGTAAAAGAAAATTTTAAAAAAATTGAACTTAAGCATTTAAGACGTTGGACTTTTTTTCAGCCGCGTCTAAACAAAAATTAAATGCACTTTAATGGCATCACTGTTGTATTCATTAACCGAATCTTTGCCCTCCGCTAAAAATGAAAAGGATGCAACAAATGGGACACAAAGATCTCGCGACTCAGTCGGCTAAATGAAGTGTCTTTTTAACGAACTAATAAGTGTTAAAGTGAAGAAAAAAGAAATCCGGCGGAAAATTAAATCTCAGGACTTCCGGATTTTGTGATATTTTATTTTTGCAGAGACTTTTAATAATAGAGTGCCACTTCATTAAAATATTGCATTCTTGAATGAAAAAAAATTCAATAACCTTCATATGACCTTTGCAACTATATTCTTTCTGCAATTTTTAATGATGTGGATATGTCATTACTTGCTTGTAATAAGAGCACTCTGAAATTTGCATGTACCCTCATAAATTATGCGCATGCGGCTTATAGAATTATTTGAAATATCCATTCTTAAAGTCACTAAGAAGAACTGTTCTGCCATGAGTAAAGGCATAAATAAAGTTTTAGACAATCAGGGGGCGAGTTTTAACAACTGTCTTGAGATTCAATTAAATTATATTTTTAAAGAGTTCAAATTTATTCCCTTTTAATTTCTTGTATACGAATTATAGAGGAGGCATTGCAATCATCAACTCAAGATTTTGACGAATCTCCAAGTTTTAAATCTCCTTGAGAGCGAAAAACATATATTTGGAAACTGTCCGTCTGTTTATCTGTCAAAGATAGTCTCCCAAAAACGTTTTGAAATCTTTATATTATCTTTACACCAAATTTGCAGATTTATATCTATTTTTCAGTAGAATCTCTTCAGGGGAAGTCCAGCTGTTAAAATATAAATAACAGGATAATTTCAAAAAGAAGGGAGCTAGACAGATAAAATTCTGAACACATATTTAACATCTATAGTGCAGACATATGTAAAATTTTGAACCAAATCCAACAAAAAGTTTTTTCTGTACTTTCAGAAACCTTTGAATGCGATAACTCAAAATCGCAAAGACTTAAATATATCAAATTTGGTATGAAATTCTGCGACTACAAGTGTAATATTTTTTATCACGATTTTGTTTCAGTCGGCTGGGAGAATAAGTATAAAACGCAAATACGATTTTCGATACTATTAACGGCATACCAGAAATCTAAAAAACTCGGCCAGGATAACACAACAGATTCAGCAAAAACGCTAAACTCACGGCAAAGATTAATATTTCATAACTATTGTATGCCAATTCTAAGCAATGCACTCTCTTGAATAATATCTTCTTTAGAGAATATGCGAGAGGTTTAGGGAGAGCATTCCTGCTGCTTTATCTATGTTTTGTTGTTTTATATTATTGCATTCTCCGTATTTTGGTGATTTACATACTATATGAGTGCTGCAATGATGTCTTGAGTTGAAACATGGAATGAATGAGGTTTATAAATTGTATGAAGAAAGCTGTATACTCTATTCATCAACCCTGCTCTAAACAAATAAAATTTGAAAAAATCAACAAGCCGATATAGGTTTTTGCTATAAATTAATTCCAAGGGTCAAACTGGCTCTTGGCAGTTATCGTTTCTTTTCTCCAAACAAAACACACACGTATTCCACTTTCTCTTGGGACCAAGGTGATCTGGTGGTAAGGTTTCGGCTTCGGAACTGGAGGGTTTCAAGTTCGATACCCAATTCCACCGAAGAACCGCCCTGTAAGGAAGTCTATTGCACGTTAAATCTGTCATGAACACTTTTCCTCTCGCTGGTGAGGAGAGGGGTGCCAGTTCAGGTGTCGTCGTCGTTATCCAACCATGATTGAAAATTACGAGGTCCGTCCCAAAATATCTCTAGTGTTGCTTTAAAGGGGACGTTAATATAACTTAACTAAACTAATCCACTTTCTCATCAAATTCTTTAGGAAGTCAACTTATCCTTATATTTGGAGTCAAGTCAAACTTCATAAAGATAATTTTACTATCTATTTGTAAAAAATCACGATTATTTTTTACCGATTTGTTAATTTATCATGACAACTTTGCATTCAACTTCAAAAAATTCCCTTTTGTAGCTGGAATTCTTCAAGAGAAGCAAAATAGATTGAAAAGTTTATGCATAATTTTAAAAAAATTAACAATGCATGTTTTATTAGTTATGAAGTGAAATTATTCCGTTGTGAACCTCTTTCGCTTACAATCTGGTTTTTCTAGAATGTGTCCCCAGTAGGTTTGGATCTTTCTTTATAAAGAAGAAATATTCAGCAAATGAAGGCTATTTCCCCATTTTAGTTGTTCTTCTGATAACAGATTAAGAAGATTGTTGCCAAATGGACCTGAAAAGATTCTCTTTGTATTATCGGTTCAATGAAAAGGAACGGAGACAACAGGAGGAAGGATCTGTTAGAACTAATGAGGAACAAATGTTCCTGACAACTACAATGCTCAATTACTCTCCCTAAGAAGAATGTCTGGCTGAATCTGTATAATCTGTTTTGTGTATATATCTTATATAATCTGTTATATGTATACTTGCGTTCAAATAAAGTTGCACTAAAGGAATGATACATAGCATGTTTATTGTCGACGCTCTGCTTAAGTGCCTAATAATTCAATTATTT
>JAPMOR010034467.1:240469-261859 GCA_026543865.1 Argiope aurantia | reverse complement strand
ATATTAAATACTAACAATTTTGATTTAAAATATAAACTTTCGCATCATACTAAAGGATTGTTCCCAAAGCAATTAATTTCAGCTTATTCGTTCCATTTCCAATTTGCTGAGGGCGGCTATGCAATTGCGAAAACAATCGATGTGTAAACATTCTACCATCCGACACCTACGCAAGAATCGAGTGTTTTCTTTCAACAAAGCTCCGGACTTGGGTATTATGTTTTCCCTTGCTTTCCGCAAGAAACATTCAACCCGGGGCTCTACTTTTAAGCAATGATAATCACTTCATCTAATCCATTTTAATTCCAAAAGCAATCAAACATAACATTATTCATTACAAGCAAGACTCACTCGTAGAAGTCATTAAATAATTCCAAACAATCCCTCAGCGGACTTTAATTAAAACAAATCGCAGATGACTTTGACTCATTTGATATTATTAACAAGTTTCTATTGTTCTTCGGTTAGGGAACGTTCTCATTCCTTCCTTATTAACTGCAACCGTTAATTAAGAAAAACATTCTTCTGAGTTTCCCGAGCCCTTTCTAGAATCTAGAAAAATAAAATTCTTTGATTTGATTCAATTCCCGCACTGCTTTAATTAAATTATTCGTTTGCGCTGTTGTTGCCACTGCTTTGAAATTGCGAGTAGTTCTCGGTACAAAACGTCGCGTTGTGCAACATTCATTTACTGTGTTATTCATAACAGAGATTAACGTACTCTTATGTAACTGATTTTAGTTTTTAAATAAAACTAATAAGTAATAGTAAGTCTAGTAACTTTTACACCAGAAGAAAAATTACTATTTCCTCTAGTGAATGCTTCTTTTTATAGTTTGCGTTGGATATGCCATTCCAGATTCGAGTGCAGGTGTATATGATGCTAACGAGGATTTATGAGTGGATTTTTTTTCTGTTACTGAAATTAAGGAAGTTCATTCTTTTAAACAAAGGAAAAGCAATCAGATATCAATGTTTGATACCTACTCGTATACGAAATACACTAGTGGGCAAAATGTAAGTAACTATTCTGATTTTGTTATAATTTTGAAAAAATTAATTGGGCAAACTAACAAGAAATTCATACTACAGAAATTCAATGTAGGACTTAAAGAACAAAAATTTGGTAGGAAAAAACATTACATGATGGAAAGAAGCGGAAAAAGACTTTGTTACCAAAATGGCTGGGGTAAAAAAATAACTGTCTGGGCGGGAAGAATGCTAAACAAATATCCATTACTAATTGATAGGGCCTCTCCTAAATGCAATAATTTCAAGGCACCATCTGCCCATACTCAAAATAATATCATCCAGCAATTCTTGAGACAATATTGCCCTTCTTGCCAGCGATTCTTGAGAGAACATTATTTATTTCAAGAAATTTAACCAATTCTTTAAGGTTCGAAATAATTCATTTCAAGTCTGAATAAAAAGAACGTCATTCGAAGGCTTTTTTCCAGTGGAAAGAATTTTATTCTACAAAAATAATTTATTTACAAGCCGTTGCCACAAAAAAATAAATTAAATAAACGAAAGAAAATTATAAAGATTCTAGCACTTCCGCTCGTTTACTTGTTTTATCGTACAATGGTTTCTCCTAATTACAATGGTTGCGTGGCATCATCTATTTATATATTCAAAATAATATTATCCAGCAATTTTTGACACAATATTACTCTTCTTACCACTAATTCCTGAGACAATATTACTTGTTTTCAGGAAATTTAATCAATTCTTTTAGCTTCAAAATAATTCATTTCAAATCCGATTTTTTAAAGAACCTCATGTGAAGGTTTTTTTTCCAGTAGAAAAAATTTTATTCTACAAAAATAATTTATATACAACGCCGTTGCCACAAAAATTAAAATAAATAACAAAAGAAAATTTTAAAGATTTTTAAGATAGCATTACCAATTCCTCAATGAGCATTTATATCATTTGTCTATTGGTCTCTAAAGGATATATTTATTTATAAATGCCAAACTGTAAAAAAGAGCCGTCTTCTTCTGAGCGATTGACTTAACCTTAATTTTAAGCGTTTTTAAATCATTATTTTAACCCATTAGTTGCCACAATCCCCATTTGGATATTTTGGAATTTTACGTACACCACTCAACGCTAAAAGTATATTTCGTACGCTCGACAATTTAGTTTCATTCTGTTATGTGTTGCTGAAAGTTTATATTCTGTACTCCGTTTTTTTTCCGACAAGTGAACAAATTTGAAATTCGTCTATAAGTTGAACAGAACAGATTGTCATATTTGAAGCGTTATATTTCTTTTATTTAAATGGAACTTTTTTATATCATAATGAGATGCCTTACATAAATATGTAATTTAAAGGTTATAGTAACAATCCGCTACTTACTTAGTCTTTTGTTTTTTATTGAAATGATTTTATTGATCAGTTTATAAAGATACCTCTTTTTAAAAAATATCCTATATTTTCAAGTCGAAACATAATTTAACTATCATTAAACTGCTACACAAAGTTTTGTGCACATATGTTTATTTATCCGACAAAAAATTTCAAAAAAAAATATCACATATAATGAATTTAGAAAAATAAAAACATTGGCAAAAGACGCATTGAAATAAAAGAATCTTTTTTTAAAAAAAGTGCTCAAAGTGTAAAAAAGACACAATTTTTGTTAATTTCTAATTAATTGAATATTTCATTGATTTATTTTTGTATTTTGAAAGAATGACAATATTCTTATTTTTATTCATATTTAGACTTTTAAATAATGTCCTGCATCTGTACGTACTTTTGGACTAAATCCGTCGATCGACAAATTATCAATATGATTGCCTTTCTATGTGTATTTGAGCTCAATACCTCAAAATCAATATAGGAAAGATAAACTACATTTAGTACAAAATCTTGACACCAAAATCATATATCAAATAGATCAACAGGAAGATACATTAAATGCATACTCAATTTGTTTACTATACAGCAAAATTAAACATAAATCGAGCCGCATTGTACATATCAAATAGAAATCCGAGAAAATGCTAAATATTAAAATTTGCTTCTAAATAAAATTACTGATAATAGTAATGTGAATAAGGTGTGAAATATTGAAATGTTGTTTACTTATTAGATCTTTTTTTTTTGCACATTATTTTCTAAAATGTCAAGGTTGTTTCTCTACCTGTCAAATGTCCAAAATGATTGATTGGTTTTTGATGATTAATGGGTTCAAAATTTCCCGAGGTAACGTGTTTCGAAAGTTTAACTCATAAAGTTAATGACTAAATTTTTACTTGTTTGTTAATTAAATTTGTAACTTCAAAATATGTAATGTGAAATTTTAAAAAGTGAGTAAAAGTTTAATGATATAAATAGTTAGAAATATCCTTAACAGAAGCGTTTCTTTAAACTTCACTAATAATTTAACTCTCAAATAAAAATTTGTTTATAATAATTCGAATATTCTTCTTTTTTACATATAAATATTATTTAGAAAAGTAGAAAAAGAGAAAATATTTGGATAGAAAGGGAGTTTTAAAATTCTTTTTATTCGTAAAAAATAACTTTAGAAATAATAATAATAATAAATTTTAGAAATAAAATAATAATAATAATTAAATAATTCAATGTATAGAAAAAAAGTATTTATTAATTATACATTTCTTCAAGAAGTTTGGTAAATAAAATTTAAATTTTAATCACTTCTTCTGATATTTTTAATTTTGATAGTGCCTATATTCAAATCTAAATACCCACAGCGAAACACACCTTCTTTCAGAAAAATATAACTGCAATAGAATGAATTAGTTAAAGTTTTTATTCTTGCTTCTACATCTACAGGCTTTATTCTTTTAAAAAACGTACGTGATTATTTTTATGCTGAAATATAGTATAAAATGATTTTCCACATAAATAAATTATTTGGAACAAAATCAAAAATTTTTAGTTAAGAATCAAAAATTTAGGAAAATCTTTCTATAAAATGTCAAAACTGAATAAATTAAAATAAATTAATTTTTGTTTGCTACTAAAAAGTAGAATTATTTTATTTTAATTTTATTCATAATATTTTTTTTTATTTTAACAATAATTCTAATCATCTTAGTATTCACAAATTCTTTCTTATTACTCTTTCATTTCAATTTAGTTTTATTTACCTTATTTTTGTATAATTTTGTTCATGATTATTCTTTTTAACCTTGGAATTTATTCTTTCTTATGTTAGCCATTAGTTAACGCCATTCCTATGGAATCAACTATAAATTTGTTTCCATTAAATAAGCTATGAAAATACTGAAATAGTGTATTGTCATCTAGAATATACAAGTGTATAAAGTATAAAAACTATAGCACGCCAGGAAGTGAGTGAAAAATCGATTACTAAATTCTATCTTTGCATACAGAAAACAAGTTAAGTTAAATAAAAGTATTTAAAAGCAAATCATAGAATGAAAATAATGAAAATCATCGGAGTGGTCTCCAAAATTTTCTACCATTCCTTTTAATAAATGTACTAGTGTGTTATTAGCAGTATGCCACTGGTAAACAATAGTTACAAAAAAATACATCTTCGTACTATCTTTGGAGATTTGTTTTTGGTGGTTAATCGTCAGGATGCAGTTGATATACAAACACCAGAAGAAATGTGTTTTCCGAACATTTTTTTCAAGCGACTGAAATTAAAATTTAATACAGTTGTAATAACTACAATTGTAGTCATAAAATCACATACCAAATTTCATATATGTAAGACATTGCGACTTTGAATTATCACATTTACATTACAGACCGAAAGGCAGTCAATCTCCAAATTTGGTCCTAAATTTTCTAGGTATTAATATTTCAGATATTATATCTGCATACCAAATTTTATTCACCTTGTCCTCTCTTTTTACAGTAATCGTGTTGCCTGATAATTGGACAGCCGGAGTGACAGACTTTTCTTGAATCATTTCATTCAAAATTTGATAGAAAAACAGAAATTTGAAGTACGTTCAAATTTGAAGTCGTTCAGTTATCTGAGAACACTATAACTGAATGGCAGTCGTAATTCCAAAAACGCGTTTTCCTATTCAGGGAAGTTTGAGACGTGGAAAATCCTCAAGCTCTCGATTCAAATGAGCCGCGGTGGCCTGGTGGTAAGGTCTCGGCTTCGGAACTGGAGGGTTTCAGGTTCGAGACCCGATTCCACCGAAGAACTGTCATGAAAGGGGGTCTGTTGCACGTTAAATCCGTCCTGACCAAACGTCCTCCCGCTGGTGCGGTGTGGTGGGGAGAGAGGGGTGCCAGCTCAGGTGTCGTCCTCGTCATCTGACAGCGGTTTAAAATTACGAGGTCGTCCCAAAATAGTCCAACTGTTGCTTCAAAAAGGGACGTTAATATAATTAAGCCAAACCAAAATCGATTCAAATTTTGGAATGATTACTGTATACTTCCTTTTTGCATTTGAGAAAGTAAAAAGCACTGGGATAATTTAATCAAAAATAATAATAATTTAAGTAATCTTCCAAGATAAATAAAAAAAGTAAATTTTATGTTTTTAATGAATTTTGAGATTAAGTATCTTTTCCTAATTTATATCAATTTAAAAAGCATGGTAAAAATCATGACTTGTTACATTTCGAGGGCACACCAAAATCTAACTTTTGCAACAAATAAAATTTGTAACCTACTAACCTTCTATCTATGTCCTTCGGTACTTTTAAAAAATCATTGCCTTCATGGCTTGCAGCTTCAAGAATGAAATGTTTGCAATGAAAGATTCCTTTTGCTTGCAGATAAATTTTGCTATACCAACGCTTAAACTTCGTTTTGTTATGATTTTCGATTGCTAACCGTCTTACGCCACCAGCTCGGAATATGCGTTGTGTTTATCAATTAAATTTCTTGTGCATTTTAATTTTGACCATTCTTTCAAGAATATATAATTTTAAACACCAAATTATGACAAAAATTAATACTATGTTAGTTTAATAAACTAATATTTATTCTCTTCCTTGTGCGTATGAACCATCCTAATAAAATCAAGTTCCGCTGCATCATAATGCTTCTTAAAAATGTAGTTGTCCAATTAATTCATTTTCTATCTTACGCGATATTCTAACTCCTCTTTTAAATTCGTCATTTCAGATATTAAACAGAACAGTCCTTCTCTATCTGTCAACAATGGAAAAAAATTGAACTATTAAATATTTTATGAAACAATGAGCAGGGTTTGAATTATAAAGAACAGTGCAATCTATTGTTGGAAATTAAGCTAAAAAAAGTTAAAAACTGCCAAAACTCAGGTAAATTTTTCACAATTATTGAATCAGTATCATTCAAAAACGACAACTTTTTAAACTTTGAAACGGTGTAAAATTTATTTTTTGCAATACAGTTTTTTCGGAAGTAATTGCGAGAAAACCTGAAAATTCAACTTAATTTCAGTTGAAATTAATTTTAATTAAAATTTCAAAAGGTTGTTCCGAGGTGAACATTCTACCCTCCTAAGTATCTATCTATGTATCAAATTTAATAGCTGTCAGTCAAACTGTCTGACTGTATAGCAACAACAAACGCACACCAATTATGCATTTGTGGGATCGTCCAAATTAACCTTAATCGGGTTTTTATATAATACTACGAAGCACTAAATTTTCATATATAGGATTATGGATATAAGAAACACAGCACTTTTTGAATTCAAACTTAACCCTAAGCCCTCAATTTTATTCTGAATGAAGGAGGTATAACAATTTTATTACATATGCTCCCAAATTTCGAGTTTTAAATTTATAATAAAAGTTATAATAGTATTCAGCCCCATCAGTGGCGTCATTGGCTTAGGCTTAACCTGTCAGAAGTATTAATCAGAGGAAAATGTTATGTTGTTTTATTTGGATGTGCTCTAAAACCAGTATTATACAAAATCTTGCAGAGAGAAATGCACTTTACCAGTTACTCGTTCACTGTGGGCAGGCTCCTTCCTTCAACTGAATTAAAATGTGGATCATTTTTCTCGAAATTATTCCCGAAAAGTACCCCTTCCGTTTAAGAGTTAAGACAGACTTCTACCCTCATATGTTCAAAACAAACACGAGATATCAGACTTCAACGTGATCACGTGTCTTTGATTCGTAGATTTGGCTGTATATGCTCGTCTCATTGCATGGAGAAGAAGTTTGAAAAGAAATATGCCAGCTCATGAATCGTCCTCGTCATTTGTCCTCGTCCCAAACTAGCACTAGTGTTGCTTCCATGTGGATCGTTTATATAACTAAACTAAACCAAACAAAAGGAAAATCATCATAATCATAATAAAAAACCAAAAATTGTTGCAACATTTGAAAAATAGGATAAGATTTATATAAAATAAGAGTAATTCTTGGTATCTTTTACGATAAACTTTTGAATTTCCAACGATAACATTAAATAACCTACCACCATTTTCTCCCCCTTTCAAATACATTTCACTAAATTAGTTTTTGAAAAGTTCCAAAAAAATTATTTTCGTATCTGATCTATAATAATCGCAAAAACAGCAAATAAAATGTTTTTCGAAGATATAAAAGCAAGAAAACAAAACCTTATTAAACTGATATCGATTCTTTTTTCCCCCTAAAAGAATTAGTTTGGATTAAAAACTGTCGGAGTGTGGAAGCTTTTCTCTCCCAACGAATGACAACTAAACTCAAAAGTAATTTTTGAAAAGTACGCTTCAATGAAACTAAAAGATATAAATTCTTGTGGGCGTTGTTCGATTCTGTGCTTCGTCTCACAGAAAACAAAACAATTTTTATTAGAAAGAAAGTTCTTCGCCTTTTCAGTTCCATTTCTTATTATCCAGCGAATATATGTGTAGACACGTTTTTGTTAGAATGTTGTTTTGTCTACCTTGGAATTTTTACAATTTGAAATTCTGTGAGAAAGATTATTTAAAGCATTTTAATGTTGTTGTTGAGACTTATGGCACTTTACAAGCCCGCCAACCATTATCTGTCAGCGATTTAAACCGAGTGAGTGTCTTTTTTTTTTGTTTTTTTTTTTTTTTTCTCATCAACGCCAACTAAGGCCAAGAGTAGGACTTCGCTACTTCATGCTTCACATTCGCTCGCACAACCCCTTTTTACAGAGAGGCACATTCACACACCTCACAGATAGAGAAAGGAGAACAACCAGGGACGCCCAAATAACGGAGAAGACGCGCTACCCCTATGCCAGGACACTGGGGGTTAACGTTTTTATCTGACATATGAGAATGGTTAGTCCTTTTCCTTTTGCATCTTTACTTACTAATTTCTTCTACCAACTGTCAATCTATTTATGATGAGGCGGCTCTATTAAATTTACAACGAAGTGCAAATCATTCTTTGCATAATGCATCTCAAGAAATAGTTTTCTCAGGGGCGTCGCCATTTTCTCTAAACAAACAACAGCCCTTCCTTTATCGAGATTATCCAACTACATAAGATAAAATTTTGAACTTTCCTATATCCAGTGATATTTCGTATCTGTCTCTGTTGTCATTTATTAGAAACTAGTTGCCAAAGGTGACTAGTTGGTTCACCGTGGATATTAGTTATCTTTAACTTAGTTAAATTGCTTTCATATATTTTCATGCCGCAACACTGAAATTATCAGCGATTAAAGATATATTACTTTAATTGTCTTGCACATGCTCCGCTGATTGTGCACATGAAATTTTCTTATAGAAACCAATCTCATGACATCATGGCACTATTATAAATGTAAATGTATGAATATCTGTCATCTGTAGTTCATCTGTTCATTTTTTATACATCTCATAAATACACTGGTATTAATTTTTTTTTTCTTTAGCATTCTACAATGGACGAAAATCCAGTGATCAATTATTTGATGAATAATTTGAAATGATTTAAACTACAAGACAATAATATAATCTATTGTTGTAAATTAGACAAAAGAATATTTTTTTAAAAGTTGCCAAAATTCAGCAAAATTTTGAACGACTATTAAATGGGTACCATTAAAAAGAATTTTTTTAAAAAAAAATTTGAAGCAATGTAAAATTTATTTTTTTGCAATAATATTTTCAAAAGTTATTGCGGATAAACGACAAAATTCAAACTAATTTTTATATTAAATTAAAATTTCAAAAAAAAATCACTCCGAGTTACACATTTCTACCCTGTAAGGTATGACCGTATCAAATTTGATTGATAGGTTAAACAGTCTAGCCTATTGAACACCAAAACATATACTCACATTCGTCTTTATTTTTAACAGAGATAAAGATTTTTAGTCTAATTTTTCTTTTTTGAAAACTCTGTATTGCCTGTTTTTTCTAAATGCCTATTTTCATTCATTGTACTGCTAATTTTTAGAGGGAATTATATTTCACAATAAAGACGTATTTAATAATATAACGTAGACGTCCTTTATTTTGAAAAGTCTTTGAAAAAAGATATCCATTCATGTCAGGAACTCTCAATAAAGATCGAACAAAATGTCATTCTGAAATGCCGCGACGTCATGGAGAATACGAGTTAAGAGGATATTTTAACGATCGCTGGAAAAAAAATCACAAAAGAATTAGCGGACAGATGACGCCCCTAGATATCTAGATATTGCATTTCAGGTGAGTTTGGACAATGGATGGTAGTATAATCACAGAATATAGAAATTGGATTGTAAAAGAGATTTCAAAACCTAACAAACATTTATCAGCAATATCAAATGCTACAATACTTGCAAATACTGGTGGGAGTTCTCACTTAAGGTCTTCCTACATTTCACGCATTTAGCATTATGATTTTTCTGGAAAGGGAGGAGTTGTGGATTGAAAACAGATTCTGGGGTGATGCGTGAAGGGAGCGATTAGAAATTAGATTTTAGAACATTCTCTGGCCTTTCCTTTGCTTTGTGCTTTTGGCGTCGCAATAGAAATCCTAACTAAACAATTTCGATAAATATTTATGAGTTGGAAAAAAAATGTATTGTTCATATAGATTTTTATTCGTAGAACATTCCATATTCTTATAAAAGTGGGCACACAACAGAATTCTGTGGATGAAGATTTGAAGATGGTGTTTAAAGTGAGTCGATCGCAGGATAATTTGCTGCCATTAGAAGGAGTAGTCTCTATAAATTTTCTTGCATATTATCTAATAAAGTTTTTACTCATCTCCGCATAAAATTAAAGCATGTGGGTAAAGCCTACGAATACCTTGCATTGCATGGGTGAAAGATAGCTAAGAAATGCTGATCTTTGTCATGTATTCAGAATTTTTTCTGCTTACTAGAAGTGAAGCTGAAATCAAAATTTGATCCAGCACTGCATTTGTAGTCACAAAATCACATATTGAATTTCGTATATTTAAGTTTATGCGATTTTGAGTTATGACGTTTAGATGCTTGTGAACGTACTCCAGAAAATCAAAACCTTAATGCATTTGGTTCCAAATTATATTATATTGTTACAAACCTGCAATTCGGCTTCCCAGCATAGTTTATTCCATCAATAGAAAGAAAGTTTTACAGTCATCTGAATGGGACTAGCGCGTTGGAGGTCCCAGAGATTGGCGACAAACTTGGCGACCATTTGGCGACTTGGCGACAAATTTGGCGAGTTTGGCGCCAAAATAGATAATACCCGAAACTTCGAGAATTTTTCCGATCCGTCCAGTAGGAACCGAGATACGCCTCGAACGTTCCTGATTGGTTGAGAGGCTTCTAGCCCCTCCTCCTGAGACCTATAAAAGGGGCTGCGGCTGCCAGAGAGTCAAGTCCGAGTTGAGAAACGACGAAGGCAGTAGTCGGGACGACGGAGAAGTCCGAAGACGGAGCGGAGAAGGCGGAAACTACGATGAGCAGCGACGGAGTCAAGCTCGTGCTGAACTGAGCTGTGCGCTACTGTCTGCAGTAGATTCTGGTTGTATGCTGCTGTGTGTGTTGTTGTATGCTCCACGTCTCGGGCGAAGATAATCGTCTTCTGTGCTGTATATAGTTGTCGCTTTTGTGCTGTCCTGTGTGTCTTCGTGTAAATAAACGTCGTTGTTTTTATTCTACTTCTGCCTGCTAATTGAGCGTTCTACACACCATATCATTTCCACTATCCAAACGAACCCCGGTAAAAGAAAATTTCGTAACAATATGTTAATTATACGTTAGATTTATGCACCAAATTTTACCCATATAACTGTTTTCATTTTGTAGTTTTCATGCTAGCTCATATTCGGATTTCCGGACTGACAGACTTTCTATAAATATATTTCGTTCAAAATTTGATAGAAATCTACAAATTCGGTCGTAATTCCTTATACCAAATTTCATCCACCTATCCCTTAGTTGTTGTTTTCTTAGTTATTGTGTTCACAGATATACATATATAATATCAAAGATCAACGTTGTTCTAGAGTCGGTAATAATTCCTCACATTTTCAAATTTGAACTTCATGATATAATCGATTGCCATCTGAATTCATGTACACCGTATAATTATCTACTATTCTATATAGATTACACGAAATTTCAACCATGTCACAGCAGTGATCAAAATTACAAACAACTGTATTCTCATTATTCGAACCGTCGGTAAACATTTAGTAAACCATTCTCCAAGGCGCCAAAATATCTCCATTCTATTCTAATGAGATGCCAAAGTTTAATATTCAATTCGTAATCGTAGCATTTAACCCATAACCATAGCATTGTTTATTTACTGCATGATAATAACATTGTTTATAATTTAGAATCAGTGAAATGAAACATCGATCATAAGAGAATGTATCCAAATACTAACTGCCATTTCGTGCCACTGTTTACTGCCATTCGCAATTTCAATCAATCCATTTCAAAAGCAGTATATGAACAATAATAGCAGTTCAAACATAAACGATAAATGAAAAATAATTTTCTGCCTTTGATAAATTAGCTTGAATTCTAAAATTTCAATGCGTGCCTTCAATGGTGTAATAATTATTCAGTGTGAGTTTTAATTAATGGAAATAACATCACCTAATATATTAAAAGGTGCACCAATTCGTACAGTAAAGTTTATTCAAAATTCATTTGACAGTTTGAGTTTAGGGTTAGTTAAAATGGAGCGTTACATAATAGAATAACGTGTTAAAGCAAGGCTTAAATTAAATAAAAAGCACAGTTTTTTTTCTTTAAATTGTTATATTTTTATTGAATCGTAAAGTACACAGGGTAGAGTGGGGTAAATGGCCTCCACGGCTTTGCTCGCACAAACGCAACTCTTTTGTCGAAATTTTCGATTACCATTTTTCATGTGGTTGCATTTCGTTGGTGCATCATTGAATTTCAGCCTTCAATGCACACGTGCTTGTGGGCTTCTTGGAATTCACCTTTGACTCCAAATAACTCCATAAAAAGAAATCCAATTGTGTTAAATCACACGATCTCAGGGGGGGGGCAATTCTCAAATTTTCGAACTGTTTCCGCAAGACTCATTATTTTTGAAATATTGCTCAAAAATTAAAACATGTTCTATCAAGTAACGATCCATTTTTATTAACCCTAAACTATCGGCTGTCAAATGGGTTTTACAAGGGTTGTCAACACTTTACTGCATGAAGGATGACACATTCAAATCTTGATTTAATTTTGGGAGACCCTGTATTTAGTTTGAGTATAATTTTTAATAATTTTTTTAGACCTGAAGAAATTATTCGCTTGCAAATGCATTCCTTCTCCGTTGGAATCATGAAAATGTTGTTGACTGAGTTGTACTAGATTTAAACTTACATCAACTCACAGGTTTCTTTATACGAGTTTTAAATCCCATTCTATTTGTAGTGCACTTATGCAATTGATTTCAAAACGTGAAACCTCGCCGAACTTCAAAAAGGCACGGACGTCACGGCTGTTGACTGTTTGAGAAAATAAAATCAAAGAAATCCGATTTTTCACGTTTCTCTAAGGGGAAAAAAACCCATCACTTTGCTCCGTCCCTTCTTTCGTTCCTGAAGTGGTAAAAATAAATATCGATTATGGAAGACGGCTTAGTAAAAATCATCCAAATCACATTTTCTTATTTTTAAAGCCGAGAAAAAATGTTTCCGATTAAAAAAAGCAAAAAAAAAAGTTGTAGATAATACCGTATTGTCGAAATAAATCGACTTCAAGCATTTTGTAATGGAATAAAAGCGTATAAAATACAAATGCTTGCTTTCAATTTTTTTATCGACTTCATTAAAAAAAAACATTATATTGATATCATCCTCTTGAAAAAAAGGAATTTATTTATTGCACGTAAGCATCAAATTTTTTGAGTACTAGGAAAAGGAACGGAATAAAAATCGTTTCACTTGCTCTTTGGCTAAATTATATTCAATTAAATCATTCTTAAGTGGTATTTTACAAGTTATAGAGCAAAATGCACAAAAGAGCTTCAAAAGCCCCTGTTATCGAGAATTTTTTTGTCTAATTTCAAAAAATATAATCGTTTAATACTTACTCGTGTATAAAGAAAGATATTGTAATCATCAAAAAATTATAACTCAAGATTTTGACGACTCTCCACGTTTCAGGACTTCTTAAGTCCAATAAAAATCCTTCGCTTCTAGGTGTATGCATGTCTGTGATCTCAAAAAAGCATTGAACTTGGATTATGAAATTCGGTATGCTTATTGAATTCATAGTTTTCTATAAAAAGTTGAAAAATTTTCTATAAAAATAACCCATAGACATAAAATTTATCTATATTCTCTAATGCAAATAACATGATCACTGCAAAGCGTAAAGAGATGGATGGATAAAATTTGGTATTCTGTTTTAGTGTCTAATGTTAGATCCGAATCAAATTAACCAAATCCATTAAGGTAGCGACCATTGTCGGTTTGTACATTCGCATGCACGTATGTGCAATAACTCATAAACATAGTGACATATATAAATGAATCTTGATTTGTTATCTTGTTATTAAAATTATTTTTGGGCCAAATTTTGCTTTCAACCGATCGAAAAAAAGAATCCAAAATGAGTACACAGGTTTCCCCCCCCCTATTATATTACGGTGTACAAAGCACTTATTCGCGAGACTTATCAAACAAAGCACTCGTGAAGTTCATGTGCTTGCCAAAGCTTCACAATTTTTCTGGAGAGGGACAGAAATATTGCTTTCATCAAGAAATATTCCTGGTAGGTTTCAAGGAGACCACTGATGCCAATTTTTTCATACATGTTGAATTTTATTTTTATTTTATGTGAAATAAAATGCTGGAAGATATGCTTGAAATATTTTTAAAAATTTATTAAAAATTGAAATTTAATTTTCATGTTAAAAAATGGTATCTTCAAAAGATAATTGCTTACATTTTAAGATGATGCAAAAATCATTGTTTTACTGCAATATATTCAGAAGTTATCACTGAAAAACGCCAAAATATTGCTTAATTTTATTTAATTAAAATTCTAATTAAAACATTTTCAAAAATAGCTCTGTTGTGTGCATTCCCAGCCTCAAAAATATATTAATATCTCTAGAACAAAATGTCTAGCCTGCTTATCTCCCCACGCACATTTATCTCTTTTATGGATAAAGAACGATAAATGTCGTTATGAAAATTAAAATTCCACTAAAATCCGAAGACGGGTTAGCTTGTAGTGGTTGTATGGTGACACAGTCAACAGTCCTCAGTAAAAAATTACGACATTTAAGATACGAAGATGCAGATGACAAATAAGCAGCCAAGACATACACAAGCAATGCCTAGCACAGGCTTAGAATAAACAGCAGCCCACAACTAATAATCGGAAGTAAATAATTACCATGGCACACACAACGGCCAGACAGAACTCAGCAGAAGGAGGGAGTCTATTCACTGGGGTCTTTCCAAACGCCTGCAATTCTCCACTGTTTCCTCGCTTTAGCTGTACCCAACTGCTGAATGTATAACTGGCTACTCACACGACTCAATTCTGGTTCAGTACTTGTCTCCAAAACTCGGCACACAGTATCAGTTTTCAATCCACTAACAGCTTGAGCTCCACTCAACGCTTGCGCTTCGTTGGACTGATCCAACTAATTCATTATTCACTCACTATACGACTCTCAATACGACTGAGTTCGGCATGGACTGCCGGCCTTTTATAGCTTCCAGAGAGCAGGACAGAAAAAATTCTCGAAGAATCAAGCATAATTCACCTCCTATTGATCCTATCGCCGAAATTCCGAAAGATTCTAGTATCATCTATTGTGTCGCCAAATGGTCGTTAAGCCCGAGGAGGGGGAGTCCTTTATCCGGCACCCTATCAACAACTAATAGAGCTGACCGTAAAACTATCTATCCTATTGTGGAACTAACTGCGTTGGGAAGCAATGTTACAGATTCAAGACAATATTTTATTTTATTAGTAATTGAAATAAATCATTATTTTGCATGCAGTTGTGTTTTCTCCCAAATATATCGTCAACAGTGCTTTGCATATTTATTTCTGAGTTAAAATAAACATTTTTAATATTTCGGTTTATTTATTTGAGTACTGCGATTTCTCACAAAATAAATATGAATTATTGTATTTAAATTATCGAGGTGTGTTTATGTGTGTGTGTGCGTACATGCGTGCGCATCATGAGTGTGTGTGAACATTATTTTGTAGATGCTTGGCCGAAATACGAAACTTTTGAAATTTTAAATTAAATTTATTTTAAAAAGTTAACTTTTAATAGTTTGATTTTGAGATTCTGATCGGAATTTTTTTGACAAGTGTATACTTAGGAAAGGGAATCTTAAGTAATCTTTGTAGCACTTAAGTATGCACCAGGGATTTTTATGCATTCTCTCATGGCGTGAGAAACAAAGTAAAAGAAATTTTTAGAGTGAGTGTCGGCAGTAATTAAATAAAAAACTGGGAATTGGATCAGGAAAATTTTGAAATAAAGAACCATAGACTAATTTAAGTTAAATATTAGGAAAGTAATTAAGATTTAAATTAAAATAAAAAATCCCATCACTTATATACATAATTTTAAAAGGACTAAAAACATCGCCAATGAGCATCAAAATTCGAAGTAGAAGTTCGAAAAACAACAATTGTAAATCATTAGCAAAATAGACAATTTTGAATCTTTAATAGAAATCACTTTTGGCATCTTTCATTAATATCAGTCAAGAATATTTGCCTGCGTGATAAAATTATATTTTATCGCACGTCATGAGGAATTTACTTATGTAAAAATATAAGAAAGGACCGAGAGGAATATACTCTCGATTTCATACCCACCCCTCTGGTCATAAAAGATCTTAAAATAAAACGAATGCTTTTATAAATTTATTTTTATCGAAATGTAATCGACACTCCATGACAGAAATTTATTAATATTTAACTTTGTTAGCTTAGAAAAGTTTTGAGAATTGTGGTTGATAATGAATGCTTCACTTTTCAAAAGTGAAGTTTCAAAATGAATTTGTTCATGGCATCTTATTTCCCTCTCATCTTTCATTAAGATTTACGATTGAAAGTTTATTTCGCAATGTCCTTAAAAAAATGTTATCTTACATCAATCCATATCTTTTAATAAGATGCGTGATTTTACTTAAAAATCAATTGAAATATATCAAAAAAATCCGAAACATATTAATTCTCGTTTCATTTGCTTATTTTCAGAACTTTACGCATATGAAGTATTGATTTTTAAAGATGTTATTTCAAATCCGAGTCATTAATTTACTTCGAAAATACTTCGTTTATCTTGATTCTTTTTCTGAAAAATTTATTTCAGTTATTCAAATCAATTCGTCTGATAGCAACTGACTTTTATTTTGATAAAGCATATTCCAAGAGAAATTATTCAACTTCCCATATTTCAGAAAGTCTCAATTTTTAATTTATAAGTTTTGGCATATCATTTGGATGATTCGGCTTAAATTCACCGCTCAGAAATGTTGGATTTTCTTTTTCCTTTCGCGGATTTCATTGTACGAAAGGAATATAAGAAATTCAAGATCATTAGCATTTCGAATATTCCCCCTCTGCCCTTTTCGAAGACGGATATCTTTTATTAAAGTTAATTAACGGCAATGCTCTCTTCTTAAATCCAAAAGATAGTTCTGAATAGATTATATCCTCTGTTAAGAAGGCAATGAAGCATATGTAATGGAGAAAAATGAATTCTCTTCGATAACAGACAAATGAGGAGGGAAGAATCTATTCATTATAGAAAGTATTTTCGGTGGTAACTTTTCAGCACAGAACCACAAAATTAAAGCTTATTTGAATTTGCCACCATTCGTGCAGTAAAGTGTTGGCAACCCTATTAAAAAAACCATCGACAGCTGATAGTTTAGGGTTAGTAAAAATGGAGCTTTGCACGATAGAACAAAGTGTTTTCATGGTTGAACAAAATTAAAAAATAATGACAGTCTAGCGGTCACAGTTCGAGTATTTGAGAATTGGCCCCCTAGATCGTGTGATTTAACACCACTGGATTTCTTTTTATGGGGTTATTTGAAGTCAAAGGTCTATGCCAACAAGCCTACAATTACGTGAGCATTTAAGGAAGAAATCCAACGCTGCATCAACGAAATTCAACCACATTTATGCAAAATGGTTATGGAAAAATTCGACAAAAGAATTATGTCAGCAAATCCGTGGAGATCAATTGTCCTATATGTTATTCCCTGCATAACCCTATCTTGCGTACTTTACGATTCAATAAAAATATAAATATAATACAAATAATAACCTTATAATATAGATAATAACTAACTTTTCAACGCAGAATAAATTCCAAGGATTAAAGTTGAATCAAATTATTTGAATCTAAACCATAATCATAAAGTGTGTGCATCAAACGTAAATTAATTATTGTATTTAATTTTCAACCATTTACATATGTAATAATTCGATTTAAAAAAATTTGTGAAATCCATAAGCGTCTTCATTGAAGTATTGACTAAATCAATACAACAATATGCTGTTTTAAGAATTCTTACATGTTGCTGTTGTTTCTGGCGTTTGTTTCAAATGGCACCCGTCGTTTGAATATAGTACCTTTTGGAAAATAATTCACTGCTTCCTTTGTTTTTTTGTCATGTCATTTATTGATAGCCTATGTGTGGATCTCATTATAAAAATTGAACATGCAATAATCTTTATTTCTTTTTGAAATATTGTTTAAATTTCTATTTTAATTTAAAGACAAGTTCATATGATTGATTTTGTTACGATACAGTATCATATTTTTATACAATTTCACATATATTTAAATACAATTTCATTGCTTCCAAATTATTTTAAACTGGGTAAGTTATTTAAAAGTTAAGCTGTGTAAGTTAATAAATTATTAAGCTGTATAAATTATTTAAACTGTATAAGCATTTTAAAAATGATCTCTGGGAATAATTTTATGTTCATAGGCGAAAAAAGATTTAGAATCCATTATATAAGATTATATTTTATTTTTCTTTAATTAAAATGGTACAACCTGCGGAAGGTGTCTTGTCGAATCTTTCTCACATACTCTCTAATAAAGATGCTATCCGCCTCCCTTTATATAAAATTGTGGCCCTTGGATAAGGCCGCAAATGCCTTGTAAGACATTGACAAATAATAGCTAGAAAATATTGATCCTTGGCGAGAATTGAATCTATTGCTTGATCCTTGGCGAATTTTTTTAAGATTAATCCCTTGTATTTAGTAACATGTACCCGAAAATCGAATTTGCGTTTTAGGCGTATTATATCCAATCGATTGTAACCAAAAGGTGACCCGGAACTATAATTGTAGTCATGAAATCTCATGCCAAATTGCACATGTTTAGCTCATTTCTATCTTTAGTTAGCGCGTTTATAAGCATGAAAGTACACACCGAGAGAAAGTCAACTCCTTGAGGGATTCCAACTTTGATAGGTTATCTACGCTTTAGATATTAAACCTTTGTAGCAAATTATATCCATCTAAATTTCTTCGTTTTGTAGTTTTTGAGTTAACTTATATTCGGACTTATATTATAACTTATATTCGAGTTAACTTATATTCGTTAACTTATATTCCAACTTCCTCTGAATGGATTTCGCTCAAAATTTGATAGAAATCTACAAATGAAGTGCAAAGTCCATATAACCGATTTTAGGCTAGCTCAAAGCTCTTCTGAGTTAAATTTGTCATAGACAGAATAATGCGAAAAATGTGTTTTTCGAATTCGGGGTTGTGGGGGAGTCGAAAACGTGGAGATTCGTCAAAATTTGTTGTCGAATTTTTTTGACAATTACAATACTTTCTCTGCTGTTGTTGTGTTGTGACTTATGGCACTTTTCAAGCCCACTGACAGTTATCTGCGAACGATTTAAGCAGAATGAGCGTCTCTTGTTTTTCAAAAGCGCCATCTAGGGCCAAAAGTACGACTTAGCTACACACACGTCACAACCCTTTTTACGGGGTGGACTTCATTCATGCATTTCATTCACAGACCGTAATTTAGATCTGAATCAGAGAACGATCACCTCTGAACTAGTACCCCCAGTGGTATTACTCTCGATATGGATGTCTTTGTGATCACGACAGATTTATACGTACGCCAGCCACCACATACACGGAGAGTCTACGGCCGACGTTCGAACTCGCAAACCAAGGGTTGCGAATCCAACGCCCTACCAACCTTTCTCTACCAATATTTTCTCTATACTTCGAATGCGAGAAAGTAAAAAAATACAACATAAGGACAACAATTTATATTATATAATATACGAGGAGATTCGAAGTATAAATTTTTAGGGATGTAGGAAACATTAAGCTAATTAAAACACAGTAAAAAGAATGACAAGAAGCAAAAACCAGTCAGTTAAGGAATACTAATGACCAATGCTCTGATTGAATTTTAGCACTAATCATTTCAAATTTCGACTGCGCAAAAAGTGCATAACTTTTTGTATAACTAAAAGTGTATAACTTACTATGTATAAAGTTCATAACTTGTAAATAACGTTTAGGTAATAGATAGGCCGAAAAAAACCGTAAAATTCTTCATCATGACTTTAAATGTCCACGAAATGCCAGGTGCAATCTGTTTTCAGATGCTAAAACTTCCAATCCTTAATATATGCAGCAGTCAGTTTTCATTTTGCTAAAATAAAGGGTGAAGAAAAAGAGAATTAGCTATTTATTTTTTTAGTGAACAATATGTAGAAAAAGTAAATATTTACGAATGAAAACAAATTACTGCAATTCAAATATAAAAGAAAAAATCAGTGGAAAAGAATAACGAAAAAGAGGGGGAAGAACCATCTGAACTCCGGATAAGTATTCTTCTTACTCATTTTGTATCACCCCTTTGAGGAGTAAAATCATCGAAAAGTGATAGGCACGGAATTCTGAAACGAATAGTATTTCTGGGAAGATTTACAAATTCATGAGTCACTAATGGTATTGTGAATGGTAAAATCTTTCAGTACTTGTTGTGAACGTACTATTGGCTTTTCATCCTTGCATATTATTACTTATTCTAAATCATTCGAGAGGCCTTTTAAGTTCTTATATTACCATGTGATTACTGGCTTATTTTCGCGATTTCTATCTCTGATATTTCGTTCATTGAATTCTAAATTAAACTGTACAAACATATTTAAATCTACATGTACAAAAAAGTATAAACTAGTACTGTACAAAAAAGTACTAAAAGTATAAACTCTAATAAATTAGAGAAATAAATAGTTTGTTCACTTTTAAAAACTATCACATTATTTTTATACAAACTCGTTTTTTTTTAATTATCTCATTTCTTTTATTCTTGTAAGCAGTCTGAGGTAATGAATTTTTTTTCACTATATAACAGTAAAGAAAAGATTACGGCATCGGAAAAAACAATCTGCCAAAAGACAAACAGAAAAACATGTTTACAAGTTAGAGTATTGTTTAAAACACTTTGAAATTGTTTATTCCTCTAAATACACTCAATGTATTTTTGGAACATCTTCGTTTAAAAAAAAATATTTATAAGCAAAGAAATAGAGATAAAAATGCAGAAATATTTAAAAAGAAATTGAAGGAAAAAGAAAGAACTTAAAATCTTTCTTCGAGTTGATTCGTTGACAGAATTTTAAAAAAAAGACTGCGTCATCATATTTTACAAAAATAATCATGCGCACTCTTCTTCGGAAGATTTGAGTCAAGAAAACGGAGAAAAGTTGTCATTTGACATCCGAAAGAAATGTTGAAATTCTGAAGAAGAAAAAAATCATTTTTTTAATCAGAAAGGAATTACGCGTTTGTTGGAATAAAATAAAGGAACAATTCGACAAATGCTTGAAAAGTTTTTGTTTAAAAAACATTTGTCAATCTGTTTCAGATGGATACGTGTACTGTAATGCGACGTGGGATGGTTTATCCTGCTGGCCAGCAACATCCGCCGGTAACGTAGCTTATGTCCCCTGCTTTGCAGAATTCAATGGAGTCCACTATGATACGAACAGTAAGTTAAATTTAAT
>JAPMOR010034467.1:222853-240459 GCA_026543865.1 Argiope aurantia | reverse complement strand
ACGAAAATAGTACTGTGCTGAGACTTTCTTTCGACGCAAATCGAGAGGCAGTTGATTACAAATTACATAAAGGCTTTCGACAGGGAAAGTACGGAAAGCTCCAGAGCATATCCTCAGAGCCGAATGATGTATGGTATCTAGTCTGCGTAAAACAGCAGTCCGAGCAGATCCATACACCATGCATCCATAATCTATGCGAGATAAAATGATTGCAGTATACACATGAAGTAAGGTGGTGCGATCGGCTCCCCAAGACGTATTAGATAATACCTTGAGGATGTTCAACGATTTCTCGCCTTTCTTCCGAAGATATAGTATATGTGGAAGAAAACTCAATTTTCTGTCGAGAATCATTCCCAAAAACTTCATGTCATTCACCACATGAATGGAAATGTTTTTAATATGGATAATTGGATCTGGGTGCAAATTTCGCTTCCTGCAGAAGTGCACACAACGACTTTTCTCAGGAGAGAATATGTGTCCATTATCCTCGCACCACGCTACTAGCTTATTCACTGCGTTTTGCAACTGCTGCTCAATAAAGTTCATATCAGATCCTTGGCAGGATATTTGTGAATCATCAACGTATAAGGTTCCGCGAACATATGATGGTAAATGATGTAGTATTTGGCTAAGATGAAGGCTAAAAAGAGTTACGCTAAGGACGCTTCCCTGCGGAACACCCTCAGCTTGATTAAAATAATCAGAATAACAATTTCCCAAACGAACACGAAATGTTCGAAAGGATAAAAAGTTCTTTAAAAACATAGGTAAATGGCCTCTAAAATCAAGATTAAAAAGCGTTTGGAGAATGCCGTAGCGCCATGTGAGATCATAAGTCTTTTCCAAATCAAAGAAAATGGAGACAAGATGGTTACAATAGACGAAAGCATTACGAATTTCGGATTCCAGTAGGATTATATTATCAGAGGTTGATCTTCCTCTACAGAAACCATTCTGCAATTGCGGTATACAGTCTTGTTTCTCCAGTTCGTAGATCAAGCGAGCATTTATCATGCGCTCGAGCGGTTTGCATAAACAACTCGTCAGTGCAATAGGTCGATAACTAAGAGGGTTAGATGGATCCTTGCCAGGCTTTAATATTGGAATCACCACCCGCACTCACTTATAGTAGGTGAGCCCCTGAGGGGATTTCACCCGAAGTTACTTCTTCTAATCAGATTTTAAATTGGAGGGAGGGGGGATGAATCAAAATTTTTATATTTTTCCTCAATAATATTAATAAAATTAATTTTTAAAATTCAAAAAATAATTTTAGTGATATTAATTTTTTTTAATATTAATTAATATTTAAAAAATATTTTTGATTTAATAATATTAATAATCCAAATAATTAAATTAATTTTTAAAATAATTAAATAATAACATTAGTAATTAATTTTTGAAAAATGTTAATATATTAATTAATATTTGTAATATATTTATAATTTCTCTCAATATTTTTCATAGTGAGAGGACTTACATTTGTGTGTATTACTGCGGTATTAAATACATTTTTATAAGTTATCTCTGCTATATAAATTCGCTGTACATATGTAATTTATAATATTAATAAATAAACATATATCTCAGTGATAGACAAAAAATACTATTTGATTAAAAATTAGGATTAATTTATAAGTTATTTTATTAAAATTTGACAAATATTCCCCCAATGATTCAAAGTTTGTATAAACATTATGTAATTGATATAACATTATTCTTTGTTTTATCTATTGCAAAGTTATATAAGACAAAGATCGGGAAAAACTCTGTACTTGACTTGTACTTTCAAGATAAAGAATACTGCTCTTTATGCACTATTATCTGTTTCAGAATATTTTATTTCACTGAGAAAATATGTATTTATGAAATATAGAATGATTTTTTTTCCTAGAAAAGTTGACAACCCATATTAAATTTCCATTGACTTTACTACATTCTTCTGTACTATATGATCAAGACATTTTCAGTAATTTTGAATATTTTCTTGAGATTACAACAAAACATAAACATTTTTAGTGTTTCCTTGAATTGTAAAGAACTAAGACATATTTACTGAATAATAAAATCAAATTCATTTCTTGGTTATTGCTCTATACAATCAGCAGAAATAATTAAGATAATTGTATAATTAATCATTTCTTTTAATCTATTATCCGCAACAGCTCATTTCATGATATTTTATGATAGTTATATGTAAAAAAAGCTATTGTTCTTTAATGATTATTAATTGAATTTCCATAGAAAATGCCAGTCGGTTGTGCCTCGAAAATGGAACGTGGTTGCCCTGGTCTAATTATCGGTCATGCCAACCTCTACAACTACACGAACATGAATTCCTACAGGTATGATATCTTTTAAACGATCAAAATTTGTCATAAATTGATCTATGCATGTGGCAGCATTTTTCTAAAATGAATTACTCGTAGTATATCAGAAAAATCGTATATCAATCATAAAGTAATGAGAAAAAACTGGTATCGATTAATTTATGTATATTTAAAAAAATTTTATTTAGGACCATGATGATTAAAAGTACTGGGCACAAAACCGAAGGAAAAAAAGGAAATAAATTTAAAATATTTTTACTTTGGAGTAAAGATATGGAGAAAATTCCTGTCGCTAAAACGCGTCTGGTAGAATTATTAAAAGTTTCCTTAGAATTTGTTGAAATTATAAGGCTGGGAGTTTTTTAAACGCGGGTTTAATGATATTAATTTTATAAAACTATTTGAGAAATATGCTTTATTATTTTCGAATGTCAAATTTTTTAATTTTAAATATTTTCCTTCTAGTCTTTAACATAGTTCCTTATTATAAATAGTATAGAAAGGTTAAATAAATTTTCTCATGTTCATAATCAGATGTTTTAACTTATATTAAATCAAAATATTATGTTGTTTTGAAATGAATTGTTTCTCAACTTATTTAACTAGATGGAGTCTTTGGTATAAAATTATTTTATTATTCTCATTCTGACTTATTAACTAATTACTATGTTCTGAAAGTACTAAAATAGTATATTGTCATCTATTTCACACAACTGACAAAAATTCGAAATTTTAGTGCATTAGGAAGCCATGGAAAAATCAATTACAGATTTCCATCTTTATGAACATGAAATAAGTTAAAATTAAACAAAAAGGGTTCAAAATTATTGGAAGTAGAATTTTATCATGAAACCGATTGTATTTAGTGGAAGACTTTATCTTTATTTTTTATCACGTATGTCTTCTTGAAATACTCCTCTTTTCAAGGCATATTTCTTTCTTGTTAGATTGGGTAAATATGTAAATATTCATTATCTTTTCTTATTCATTTCCAAATTATTTTTTTATTTCTCCTGGTTATTCTTGAAGCCTGAAAAATCAATGGCATTTCATTTCTTCTTCATATACAAAGTTAATCTTACATAAAAATCTTCTACGGTCTTAGCATATGGATTAAATACAAAAAACAAATAGTTTGAAATTTCGGCATTACATCTTAAAGATCAGAAAAGACATAAAAATCAATAATATTTAAACGATCAAAAGGATCTATCTGGTAAAGAATTAAATTGCGTTGTGCCAATGCATTTTGTTTTTTCATTCCTTTTTAGTTTCTAACATACGTATAATAGAGGAAAATTCTATACGTATTTTTCTACGCCAACGATTTTTGTATACGAGAAATTCTATACGTAATTTTTCATACGTCAAAAAATTCGCACTATAGATTTTGACGAATCTTCACGTTTTAAATCTCGCTGAGTTCGAAAAACGCATATTTGGAAAATGTCTGTCGGTCTGTAACAAAGATAACTCAAAAACGCTTTCAGCTAGATGAATGTCATTTGGTATATAATCTTTACATCAAAATTTGCAGATTTATACCTGATTTTGAGTAAATTCTATTCAGAGGAAGTTTATCCGTTCGAATATAAATCAACATGATAAATACAAAACGAAGAGAGCTAGATGGATGAAATTCGGTACACAGATTTAACATCCGTAATTTGGACACCAATCAAAGTTTGAAGTAAAATCAACAACTGTCTATCGGTCTGTACTTTCAGAAATATGTTAATGCGATAATTTAAAAACTCAATAACTAAAATATATCAAAATTAGTATGGGATTTTGTGGCTATAAGTGCAGGTTAGTGTCAAGTTTTTAATTCAATCAAATAAGAAAAACGGGCTTAAAATACAAATTTGATTTTTGGTTGCTATTATAGCATATCAGAGATTAATCGCCAAATAACTCGCCAAAGATGACACGATAAATTTAGTAAAAATGCTAAATTCACGCCAGAGGTAAATGTTGTACGGCAGTGCCATGTAACACGTACTCTGTCATGACCAGTTTATTAGAGGGTATGCTAGAAAATTTTGAAGAGACCGCCGGTTCAATTAAAAGAATGCTTATGAATTATTTCTGTACTCAAGACTTTTTACTTTATTTTTGTTATATGCGCGTAAAAAGGTTTACTTTTCAGTAAATAAGAAACACGGATTTAGTTTCCAGCTGCAACTGGAAAATCACGAGATACTGAATTTTTTTGGAAAGGCTCGAAAAATGATAATTAAGATGAATACTATTCTTTAACTGTTATATCGATACAAGCAACCTGACTGAGAGGAAAACAGGATATCTTTTTTTAACCCTATATTTAATGGATTGAGACTATGCTGAAGTGTAATTATAATTCATGGCCAATAGTTTCAAAAAAAATGATGCACAATTTTCTATCATTTCAGATCTTTGGGCTCTTCCCTTTCTTTAATATTCTTAAATCTTATTTGAAAAATCTTTTTAACAGAAAATGCTATACTAAAAGCACTTATCTTTTCACCGAACTTTTTTAACAGGGAGCTAAAGAAAATATTCAGACGAATTTATATTTGCTATTTTTAGAAATCTTCTTAAAGAACAATTTTTCCTTTCATATGAAAGTTCCATTAATATTAGTAGTTCGTTAAAATAAATTAGAATTTCCTTTTTACTTAAATTCATAATTAATGGGCACCTCAATTCGTCTGTTACTGGCTCCTGTGAAAAAAAAAATCCCCACAGTTATTTGGTTTTTCTACAAATAATATATCCCATGATTCAATGCATTTTGAGCGAAGCGGTAGTTAGCAATAACTCTATCTATTGAGCCTTTTTATAAAAGCATTAATATCTCTTACACAATAAATATGAAGCTAATGGATGTATTGAATATCATTTATTTTTATAATAATGTAAATGGAAGTAAATAAGCCCAATACTTTTAAGAACTGATTGCATCGTATGAAGTTCGTAATTAATAATTTCCCTAAAGATATTTCCGTTTCTTTTTCATACAGCCAGAGAGCTTCAAAATATTTGTTAACCTTCCCTCTTTAAAATTTCGCAACCCTCAAGAGGAATACCATAAAAGATAGCATAAAATTCCATGCAATATATTTGTTTATTTCTGAATTATAGATATAACTAGCCGCCTTTGGCGACCAGCCGGTTCGCCAGTATTACCGCTCGCTACAATTTTCAATTAAATATTTTAAGTAACTGGTCTCTTAAAGGATTCTCAAACAAAACATTTTTAATCTTCAAATTTTGATAGTCATACCAAACTTATACTGTTTAGATCGTTTCGTTCAATTTAGTATATATATTTTGCTTATTTGTTGATAATTTCCGGTAAAACTTCAATTTTAATTTAAAATGTAAATGACGAAATTGCAATTAATATTAAGATATTTTTTAATAAAACCAAGCGCTTTATTTTATTTATCATCTTTATTGTTATTAATTAATTATTATTATTATTGAATATGAGTATTGCAAACAAAATCGCTCGGTATTCAAGTCTTATGTTAACTACAAAATATTATTCATAGTTTATGTAATATCTCAAACAATAATTCAACAAAAATTTCTGAGATTCAGTAAAAAATTCAGTTTTTAGTTTTGCTTTCAAAAGGATTGAAATGAAATCAATAATAATATTTTGTTCCTGCTTATAAATATATTTCAAAAATTATGAAGTCTAAATTTAATGCAGTAAGGTATCATATTCTGATAAATATTCTGGACACACCAAATTTTAAATAAATGAATGAATGTTTCTATTTTCCACGATCAACTAAGACTTATTTATGAAGTTTTAAATGTTAAAAATTTAGAAAAACTCACCATTTTCATAATCTTAGGCCAATTAATCTTGAGAAACATGCGCGCTGATTGGCGTATTTTCTTTGAAGCGATCGATGGAAAATCTAAAATTATCTTTTTTTTTATTGAATAGTGATATTCAAATCTTCATAAATCAGTCAGTTTAAGTGATTGGAAATTAACTCTTAAAAGTCAGTGATTTAGTTAATTGGAAATTAACTCTATGACCATCATAAAATCTGTGCTTTCTCTTGTGGTGTATGCATTCTCCTTAATATCCGCTCGAATAAAACATGACATACAGAAGCACTACATAGAACAAATACATCAAAAGTAAACATAACATTTCAATAGTTGCCAAAAACAAAAGAGAGAAAAATGCAATTAATAAGCAGACGATATTTAGAAAAGTACAGATATTTAGACTGGAAAATGAAATTATCTGAAATTAAAAACACGCGCAGACGATATTTACAAAAGTAAAAATATTCAAACCTGAAAAGGAAAATATGAGTTATTCCATCAATAAATGCCATAAGTTTGTTTATATCTTCATTATTTTATGAGACATTAAATATAAAAATGGATCCGGGATTGAATAAACACCCTGTATAGAGAGTGTAAAAGATCATAAAATAATTTTTCTTGAATTTATTTTTTAGAAAAAATAATATTTCATATTTGTTTCATTTCCTACATACACGTGCCGAAAATTATATTTTTGCAGATTTCATTTCCAAAAAGATTTAATTTATTTTCAGTTAGAGCTTTAATCAATGTGATGGCAACACTTTGAAAAAAGCTATTTTTTCCCCGTGAATGCGAAACGTGCTTAATCTTAATTTTTATTTTTGACGAAAAAAATTATTGAAAAACATAGTTAAAATATTAATTTAAAAATTCATTAAAAATAGAAATTTAATTTTAAGATTAAAACAGTAGTATCATTTAAAAGATAATTTTTTTATCTTTAACTTCATGTAAAAATCTTTTTTGTGCGGTAATATTTTCGGCAGTTATAGCAGAAACACGTCAAAATTTCGCTTAATTTTTAAATAATTAAAATTCTAGTTAAAAATTCGAAAAAATAACCCCCAGGTGCACTTTCCAGGCCTCCAAGGTATACACGTGCCAAATTTGGTAGCTGTAGGTTGAATGGTCTGGCCTGTAGAGCGCCAACACACACACACACACACACACACACATTGAGCTTTATTATAAGTATAGATTACAATATACAGTAACAATGAATAGTCTGTACGATAAATGTTCCAAGCCCTCTAAAAGTATTTGAAAGCAATCTATTTTTTCTGTTAGTTACATAAACATTTTCCCCAAGCAAAAATTGGCTTTAATTTTAAATTTCAAAATGATTGTGCATTGCGTTGGTATCACAAATCTATGTATTTCCCTTTCGCCAAAGTGGTAACAAAAAGTTTTGGAACGGTAGCAATGTATTTTCATTTTAAAACCAGGTGTATGGTTTCTCCAAAACTTGCTCGCATACTTTCTAATAAAGGTATTATCCAAGAGAACACTTTGCTTAGCATTGGCTTACAATAATTACAAAGTATTAACCTTTGGCGTGAATTTAACATTTTTACTGAATTTATCGTGTGCACCTTTGGCGAGATATTTGGCAATGAATCCCTATCGTACAGTTAATACTATCCAAGAATAGAATCTGTATTTTAGACGCGTTTTTCTTAATCGATTGAAAGAAAAAATTATTTAATACGCTGGATATGCAATCATAAAACCCCATACCAAATTTAATATATTTATCTCGTTGCATTTTTCAGTTATCATGCTTATATGTTTCTGAAAGGCCCGGATAACCTGGTTGGTAGGGCGTTGGATTCACATTCCTTTGGTTCCCCATATGAGTTTGAACCCCGCCGGCCGAAGACTCTCCGCGTGTGTGGTGGCTGGCGCACGCATAAATTTGTCGGGGCACTAAGTCCTCCACGTCGAGAGTAATACCACTGGGGGTACTGGATCAGGGGTGATCATTCTCTGATTCAGCTCTAAATTACGATCTGTGGATGAGTGAATGAAATGCTTGAATGGTGTCCGCCCCGTAAAAAGGGTTGTGACATGTAAGTAACAAAATCGTGCTCTTGGCTCTAGTTGGCGCTACTGAAAAAACAAGAGACGCTCATTCGGCTTAAATCGCTGACAGATAACAGTCTGCGGGCCATAAGTCACAACACAACGGACCGACAAACGGTCAACCCCTTATTGTATTTGACTCAAAATTTGAAATGTGTGTATCGAATTCTATCTATCTTGTAATATTTGTTCTGTAGTTATCGTGTTAACTTAAATTGGCAGGAAGACACACCTCCTATGAGCGTATTTGGCTGAAAATTTGATAGAAATCTACAAATTTGGTGTAACGACCTTATACCAAACTCCCTGCGTCTAGACTCAAAGCTTTTTTGAGTTATCTTCATCATAGACAGACAGACTGACAGACATTTTCCAAAAATGTATTCTTCGTACTCGGGGGGATGTGAAACGTCGAGATTCGTCAAAATCTCGAGTTTGTATTTTTTGCGATTACTATACTTCCTCTTATTTCGTACACAAAAAAGTAAAATTCGGTATCACATGTTTTATTTCAGCTTCCTCGTTAATAAAATTATATAAAGACTTTAGTTTAGTTAGTAATATTTTAATAATGCATTTCACCTTATTTAACGAGCTTATAGCAATGCAATACTATCAATTTTGGGGGAAATAAGCCAAATATTTCTCATTAAAGGAAAAATATAAGCCTTAATTTCAAAATAATTTCTATATGTGTACCAAATAGATTCTTCACAAGTTTTTATACGCTTATATAAAATTTAAAGAAGTCTTAACAAAATGGAAAAGTTTGGAGCATTTTTTTGTTGCGCGATAAGAGTGTTTTTAATAAATAAATGCATATTAATTTAAATTTAGTCCATAATGTGGTTTCTTTATGACTTGGAACATTTTGTCTGCATTTAAAGCATAAAATACTCATTTTTGCAGCATAGTCAGATGAATATAGAATTTTAAACATGAAAAAAACTTTAAAATCTTATATCATTCCATTTAGAATAAAATAAAATTATAAAAACCTGTAATGCTAAAATGCTAAATATGAAAAATTGATTCATATACATCTGTTTCAAATTCGGATATTTTTGTAGTATTAAAAATAATTTTTAAATAATAATCCATTAAAAAAAAGTTTTTTAGCTATTGAAAAGTGGGCGTGTTGCTTTGTTTACGGATTTTATTTGCTCATAATTCCTCCAAAAAATATCGAAATACACATTTTTTTAAATATTTAGCTAATGGCGTTCCTTAACATTTAATGTAAAAGTTGATTTTTTTTTGCTTATTAAAAACTGATCTAGTGAAAAACTTTAAATCATTTCGCTTCTTTTGAAATTTTTATATTATACTTGCTAGTGATAAACCATAGAGATTGCTTAATGTGACACAAAATCAAAATTTTGAAGCAGCCGCGGGAACCAGGACCTAGCCCTTCTTAGAAAACTCTCTCAGAATTCTAGCAAACAACATAGAAAATTTTGATCTTCAAGTGATTTAGTATCAAAACCCTAATCCCAACTAAAGTCAGTATCAGTGAAACCGAAGAGTTCAAACATCTTTTCCTTGATATGAAAGTTTAGAGAGAAATATGTCGGCTCAGATTCCGTCTTCGTCATCTGACCGCAATTCGCTTTAGCAAGGTCTATCCCAAAAGAGCCTTCACTGACTCCAAAATAAAATGCAATTTTAGATAAATTAATTTTTTATGTATCCATTACTTAATCCCAGTTAAAAAATAATTTTACCTGCAAATAAATATTTACTTTTTACTCTTATTTATTAAAGAAATATTTCAATCTTATTAAAATTCTAGTATTTTTGCAAATTAATCATGCTCTTAAATATATTTTCTTCAAAAATAGTTCTTCTCATAAAAAAAATTTTGAATGTGTTTTTTTTTTCTATCGATAAAAAGGAAAACTCTCAAAAATTGCTTCTATTTTGTTGTTTATAATTTAAGATATTTTTAAATATAAATATTATTTTAATAGATACGCTTATCGAAAAAATCTTTAAATATATAGCATTTAATACCAGAAAAGGAATTACTTTTTTATTTATTTTTCTGATTGATTTTATCTGTTATCGATTATTCGTAAATTAACCTCTCCTTCTCTTCGTTCTAAGATCTTATTTTAAAGAAGACTAGATTTTTAAAAACTATGTCATTAAAACTCTAATTAATCTAATTCTTTCTCATTAGAAACAGTAGTAATAGCTACACTGGTGTGCAAAACTTAAGCAACAGGTATGTTTTTTGCCATATCTTCACGAGAAATCATCTGAGAGACATGAAATTCAGAAATGAGATACTTCATTTTGTTCTGAAAGAATGACGAAAGCATAGTTGCGCAGAAATGAATACAATGCATACAGTATGGAATCAAACAAAAAAAGGTTTTATTGAACTCATAGTATCGTTACACATGATTGTCTGTCCAAGAGGAAGAACAGCAAGTAGATGTTCCTGAGTATGGGATATGCCCTCCCCTTACTGCAATGGTTGCTTCGCACCGTCTCCCCATACTCAGTACCAGATTGTCCAACAGTTCTTGAGGTAAGAGTGCCCATTCCTCAATCAGCATCTGTTTAAGTTGTCGGGCGTGCTCAGGGGGATGTAATCGTGCCGCAAGGCGTCTCCCCAAAGCATCCCACACATGTTCTATCGGATTTAAATCAGGGGAGCACGCCGGCCAATCCATTCGAGTGATATCTTCACTTTCCAGGAGTTCCTCAACAGCATGAGTCCTGTGTGGTCGTGCATTGTCATCCATAAAAACGAAGTCTGATCCAATGGCACCTCGGAGCAGACGCACATGGGGAAGGATCACCTCCTGACAATAGCGATCTCCAGTTACAGAACCTCTGTCGAAAACGTGGAGCACAGTCCACCCGTTCATCATAATGCCTCCCCAGACGACAACTCCAGGACCACCGAAACGGTCTCTTTCCGTGATATTACTGAGATGAAACCGTGGGCCGACCTCTCTCCAAATCAACTGGCGTTGGGAATCGCTTGTGGCACTAAAACGACTCTCATCTGTAAAGAGGACACGACTCCATTGATGAGATGTCCAGTTTTTGTGCTCCCTGCACCACTCTAAACGGTGCCGCTGGTGGGAAACTGTCAACGGGATGCAGCGTTCAGGACGGCGGGCGAATAGGCCACCTTTGTGAAGGCGTCTGGACACAGTAAAACGCGACACTTGTCGCCCCGTTGCTGCACACAGTTGCTGAGCAATGGCGCTTGCTGACTGGTTTCGGGTTCTTTCCGGCTGCAGGACGATATGTCGGTCATCCACTGCAGTTGTTTTCCTGGGGCGGCCACCACCAACCTTTCTCACAGCTGTACCTGTGATTTGGAAGGCTTTCCAAGCGCGCGAAACGACACTTTTGTTGATTCCGAACTGTTCAGCTACACTGGTCACACTACGCCCCTCCTCCAGCTTTCCGATCATTCTTCCACGTGTGAAATCGTCCAGGTGATTTCTGCTAGCCATATTTCACGAATTAACTCACGTGCACTTGCAGCAAATGTCTTTAATTGCGTCTCCGTCCTTCCTTTTATTGTAGTGTTGAGCTGTGCGCGCCTTCCGCACGTGTTTTGCGTACGCTCACGTCGCCTGTGACGTTTTGTTCCTGATATTTGCATACGCATGACCTTTCTCTTGAATTACGTGTTCATTGCACTGATCGCAAGAACTCCTTTTCTGCTATTTCATGACTATCTGCTTAAAATTTGCATTGTTGCTTAAGTTTTGCACACCAGTGTATATAAAAAAAACTTTCTGACTGATGCTTTAAGTTTAGATTTGCTATGAAAGATTAAATGAAGCCATTTTTTTGAAAATAATTATAGTATTTCATGTGAAAAGCAATAAGTACGTATTTATATTATGAACATTAATTCAGAAAAATAATAAATAACTCGCAAATCATTCCAAGAGACAGACTCGAATGAATTAAATCAAATCTTTATTGGATTTCATTGAATCGGTAAAATTTAGACAATAGGTATCAAAATATCAAACAAAATATGACATTTTTAAATATACAGTTCATCAGAGACAAAAGACAATAAAGACTATCAAATTTTTTATACATATTAAATAAATGAAAGTAATGATCTATCTTCCTGTTTCATAATCTTTCTGTTGAGGAAAATTACACAGTTCCTCAAATTTCGAAGGATTTTCCATGAATATTTATTGTTCGAAAAACATATTAGGAGGATATCTCCCAGATCAAAGTAACTGATGAAGTCCATCCTTTTCCTGAAATGAGGATTTAAATTATCTGGAATGTATTGCCACTGAAGAGTTACAAGTTTTCTTGAGATGCATGACAATTATTGGCTTAAAGAAATAGTCCATTCAGATAGTTGCTTTATTTACTTTTGAAAGTTTTTAAAAAAAGATGTATATGTTTGCATTGGGCTTAAGAATCATATTCTCTTCCTTATAGAAGAAATAAACGATCCCTGAAGTTACAAATTGTACTTGGACTTTGATTATGCTTTAACTGAGAAGAGATGCATTCATCGACAAGCTTGCTTGATATATCTAATTTATCCACCATTGTAGCAACGCAAGCAATCAAACTGAATGAATTGTCTTTTGATATTGGAGACTTGGCTAGAATTTTATGACTATAACAGACAGTAAATATCTCTTTCAGTCATTTTTCAGGTTTTTAATAATCATTAATTAGAAAAAAAAGTATTATTCTGTCTCCAACTGAGATAGAAGACAAGGTAGTGAAAGAATATCTTTTTCCTCAGCTTTCATTTAGCCAGTTAGTATTCTCCTAGTTTGTGAATACTTTTGCTTATCCTAAACTCTGAGCATCAGTAATGGATGCTGGTAATCAAATTGTTTCAGTAACATGATAGTTTTCAGTTTTTTTAAAAACATTCCATTTACTCTGAAACATCAAAATTTTCTAGTATTTTCAACTCAAATATTGTAATTCGAAGTGTTTCCTTGTACATAAATAGGTGGTATTTCCAGTTTTTTTTATCGAAGATTTTTTTCTATCAGTTATATTTTTAATGTTTCTCAAAAAATTACTTGCTGGAAAAGGAGAGAATTCTAAATAACATTGGTCGTATTAGATGAGAAAATGACGGTTTCTTGCATGCAGTTATAAGAAATTGTTTGGTTCCATCATTCAAATGTCTTGTCCAACTGGAATGGTTGATGTGTCCAGTCTTTTTCCATACTCTTTCTATCTGTGCTTCTCTGAATAATGTAAGATGCTATAAAAATTATGTATAAAATAAAACGTTTATTCGTTTTATGGCGCTGGAGAAAATAGCGATACGTCAGAAATTGAAAATTACGCCCATTTTGGATAAATATTAATCAGAACAGAGGATAGTTTTAACAAGATAAGTAGATACATCCGAAACAGAAATCTCAAACCCTTCCCTGTTATTGAGTATCCATTATACACAAAAAGATTCAAAACAAATGCGACAAACCTTTGAAGTGCAGAAAGGTAGTACTGTATCAAAAGTTTGAAACTGTCACGTGGACTCTCTATAAATACTGGCGGAAAGAGAAGAAGATATTTCTCAATTATTACGACGTTGAGCAGTTTGCATTCATCTGCAAGAACGGTATTAGAAGACTCATGTTTGATGTCGTCTTGTTTAGTAACGATCAACAAAGATATATATCAGGCATTTGAAGACGAAGATGCTGTATTAAGTTGCATCCATCTGCAAGGATGTTATAGAAGACTTATGTTTTGATGTCCAGTCTTGTTTAACAACAAATCACAAAGACATGTCCAATCAGACATTTGAAGACGACGATGCTATATTAAGTTGCATTCATTCGCTAGGATGGTATTAGAAGACTTATGTTTGATGTCCAGTCTTGTTTAACAACTATCAACAAAGAGATGTCCAATCAGGCATTTGAAGACGAAGATGCTGTATTAAGTTGTATCCATCTGCACGGATGTTATAGAAGACTTATGTTTTGACGTCCAGTCTTGTTTAACAACGAATCACAAAGACATGTCCAATCAGGCATTTGAAGACGAAGATGCTGTATTAAGTTGCATCCATCTGAAAGGATGTTATAGAAGACTTATGTTTTGATGTCCAGTCTTGTGTAACAACGAATCGCAAATACATGTCCAATCAGGCATTTGAAGACGACGATACTGTATTAAGTTTCATCCATTTGCTAGGATGGTATTAGAAGACTTTTGTTTGATATCCAGTCTTGTTTAACAACGATCCACTAATATATATCCAGGCTATTGAAAACTACGATGCTGTATTAAATTGCATCCATCTACAAGGATGTTATGAGAGGACTTATGTCTAAAGTTTCTTGTTTAACAACGAAATGTAGATAGTTTTTCAATTGTTGATATACTATCTTTTTCTTGGAAAAGTGCTGCATTTGAGAGAATTGATTATCTTGCAGCATCATGATTTTTTTAAGAAACGCTCCAAGGTATTTAATACTTGATTATCCATATTCTAAGTCCGGTTTAATAAAGTAGTATAGTAAAGTAGTAGTTCTTTTTGAATAAAATGAATTCTGAAAAACTAAAACAACAAATCGTTGTATTTCCAGAAACGTCTCATGATGAAAACACCAAATGCATTTTCATAATAAGTTCTCTTAGCCTTCTGCCGGGCCTCTTTAGCGATCTTAAGATCGCGGATCATTCTCTTCAGGGCTTTAGGCCAATCGCATTTTGGCGTCATTTGTAATTCGTAAATAGCATTTTCTAAAGCATCAATACTATCCATAGCTTTGGACATCTCTAATTCAGTGTCAATAAGCTCTCTTTGTTGCCTGAATTTTCCAGCCAAATAATCCACAACGCAAACTACAACAAGGATCAAAACCGCGCAAATAATACGAGTCAAGTTATCACGGTATAAATCCAAAACCAATAACATCAAAAAACAGGCAAAGATAACACCTTTGGAGAAATAGTTATCCACAGTATCAGAGAATAATATAAGATATCACAAAAACAATCTCAGAGTTTGTAAAATAAATCACTTTGCAACTTTCGCAAACGCTGTTGTAACTCAAAATGAAGAAATATTTGTTTGTTGGTTACAAAGATTGTTAACGATAATTAACTGAAACAATAGTTTATCACTATAATCCTTATTTTTAACAGAGTATAAGCATTTGCATTGTTTGAATAATGGTAATTTTGTTTTATTTTAATAAGAATATGTTTCAGCTATGGGAAAAATAAATAGGAGTATTATTTGAAACTGGAAAAGAAATACTTTTCATATCAATATTCATGAATATACAAAAATTCCTGAACAGTGTAATTTTTAGTTCCTTTTACATAAAATATAATGGTATGGTTGGAAAAAAGGACTTGGCGAGTTGTTAATGAATCGTCTTTTTTCCTCACACATTTAAAAATTTTATGAGACCGAAAGCTTCTTTCCGGAAATTCATTTGTCTCTTTGTCTGTGAACACGGCAATTGCGAATGGCCGACTAGGTTATTGCCTAGAACCTCAAGGTTGACAAGCAGAGGGGGGTTGCAGGCAGGTCAATCAAAAAACTTATTAGAATAGTTGCCAAATAAAATAATTCGCAAAAAATACAAATTTATAAATCATGACATTTAGGTTAATATAAAAACTTTTATGAATATCATTTGTCCGGGTTCCTGTCTCATTAAAGTCATTTTGTTATTAAATATTTATAAATATCGTAAGTGTGGAATATATATATTGTATATAAACGTGGACACAACCTATTCAAGGGTTATTTTACCCGATGTATTAAAGTCCAGCCAAACAATGCCACAAACAATAAAAGATTTCCAACTAGGCAGATTAGGCAATTGTCTAGAACCTCAGAGTTGAAAAGAGGCAGCAGACAAATAAATTTATATAAAATTATTAACCCATTTTTCAAATAAATAATTTCATAAAAAGTACAAATTATGTTATTTATACAGATGAAATCCTATCTCTAACGCCTTAGTACACCATTAACCACAAAAATACTTCATTTCCTTAAAACCAGGCTATAAAAATTTCTATAGTTCTATGGTACAAAAGAGCCAAAACTGACCAACGAGCCATCGAAAAACTAAATTTTTACGGACCTTATAACTAATTCTTCCCGTTGTCTTAATTAAGAAACTCTTCTCAGCTTATGGAGACACACCGTAATTAAATCTGACCTATTCTTCATAGAACTACAATAACCAAACATTGGGTGTGTAGCTTCCCCATACAGCACTTAATAAAGGTGTTAATCCTAGCCCCCCCCCCCGACAAAAATTTTTTTTATTTGTTTAGGGGGGATAAAATTGCACCATGTTTTATTTGTTTATTTGTTTGAATTTTGCAATTATCTTGTTTCTTTATACTGTAAGAAAGAGACAGACAAATTCCTTATATTTAGATTTAATTAAAAACTTTTTAGAAATTTTTGGCGTTAAAACATATGCCATGTATCATCTTCGTGTACAAAGCGTTTTTGAGTTATTTTGCTCACATACAAACAAGTATAATTCCAACAACTGAAAGAGATTTTCTCGTATAGTCAACATAATAAATGCCTTTGTCTGTATTTAGCAATAAATGTGTATACTTAATGAATATCATTTGAGAACGATAGTTATGAAAGGGTCTATTAGATAACAATCTTTGGTCATTCTTTTTTACGTTTAATCACTGGGGTGCAATCAGTACACAGATACCAGGTTAGTACTAGAAAGCAGAATATATATTTTCGTCGCCTTTTTCTAGCCGATTGAAACCAAAATATGATACAGAATTACGGCTAAGGTCACAAAATTACATACCAAATTATATATATTTAAGACATTGCGTTTTTGATTTATAATGTTTACATGCTTGTGAAAGTACATACGTACAGACGGTCAACCCTTCGACAAACGTAATTTAAAATTTGATAAAGATCAATATCATCATAAAGTTTTAGCATCAACACTTTAGATTCTAAGCCTTTGAACCAAATTTCGTTCACCTAAGTTGTTACATTTTTGCTTTAATGCTTTTACGTTTATACAAAAGAACAGACGGTCAAACTTTTAATGGATTCCAAATGTGATATAATACATTTAATCTTTATACCAAATGTTACGTATTTAGCTATTTAAGCTTTGCGACGATCGTTTTCACTTGTGCTCGATCAATCAGATAAATAGATTTCCTCTAATTGGATTTCATAAAAATCTACTAATGAGGTATTAAATCCACATACCAAATTCCCTGTGTTTAGCTGAAAGCGTTTCTGAATTGTTATTCTCAGAGAAAAACTAGCATAATTCCACAAATATGCTTTTTCAACTCGAGGAGGTCTGAAATGTGGAGTTTCGTTACAGTCCCCATTTC